>JZKD02S1592565.1:1290104-1306597 GCA_000966675.3 Picea glauca
GTCTCCTAGCAGGAGGATATTACCTTCATTTTTCAAATTATAAATATCTTGTTCTAAATTATTATAGGGACAATTTTTATCTAGATTATTTTTCTTACAAAAAGTAGAATTAATACATGCAAAATAAAAAATTGCTATATACATCTTATTAGCATTGGTGTCTGAAATTTCTATCCAAATGTACTGATTAAGAGGGTAAATCTTATGAAGTTGAATGTGAGGAGAAATGTTTTTTCTAATATAACAAGCTATGCCTCCTATCCCTCTACGGTGGGATTTTTTCTTCCGTCCCGACCACAAGACAAATCCTTTTATGTTAGGGACCTTAGACTCCTCATGCTCCCAAGTTTCAGCTAAACAGATAATATCAATATTACTCGGGATCCAACGTATCATAGGACCTTTGTACCATGCAAAGCCACGACAATTCCAAAAAAGGATCCCAAGTGTCCCAAATTCCTATTTATTATTATCCTTCTAGTCTTTATCCCTAACAATAGCTTTTCGATTTCTAATTATTGCCCATTTTCCTTCTTTCCTAGCTTCTTTTACCTTTTGAACTTCCTTCCTTAATTTAGCTTGGTCTTCGGGAACGAGGTCTTCATTTATAAATATTTCTGATCCTTTTAAGCTAGGAGATTTACTAAGTATGCTATATTTATGGTCATTATACCTTACTTTGACACGGATCAACCTATCTTTGTAATCAATCATTTTTCCTAGCCTCTTTGCTTCTATAAGGTAAGTTGTATCAATTTGTGATTTATTTTTTAATTCTTCTTTTACTATTGCTAGTGTATTCTCCTCTTATTGTTCTTTTATACCAAAAATTATGAGGTTTAAGGCTCTTTTGTTATGCTCATGGTCCAATTCGATTAGCTTATGAATTTCCTCTTTGATGGATTTGATATCCAATTCATGTATAAATTCATGCATAAAATAAATATATTAAATAAATTAAACATTAATTCTATTTATAAATTAAAGTATTAAAACGTTATAAAACTAATCATATAAAAAAGCATATATAAAATGATAAATACATTATTTTTTGAAATAAATATATTAAAAAATTTAAACATTAATTTTATTTATAATTTAAATATTAAAACATTATGAAATGAAATGTATTATTAAAAATATTATTATATTTATATATTAATTATTAAAAGTATATTTATATTACATTATGGGATAAGTACATTAATGTAGTTATAATAAATTAATATATTATTTGAACAATACATTAATTATATAAATTAAAATATTAAAACATTATGAAATGAAATGTATTGATTAATTAATATTAATATATTTATATATTAATTATGAAAATTAAATTTATATTATATTATGGAATAAGTACATTAATGTAATTATAATAGATTAATATATTATTTAAACAATACATTAATCATATATAAATGAAGGTATAAAATAATAAATACAAGAATGTGTTGAAGTATTTGTTGATACTTTAATTAATATATTAATTAAACATAAATAAAATATAAAAATAATGATAAATAAAATATAAAGATAATAAAGTATTATTAATTATTACATTGATAAAGTAAAATTATAAAATTTTATTTATAACACATTATACATTAAAGTATATGTTTTAATCTATAAGAAGTAATAATACATCAATAAGTAAGGCATACATCAAGAAGTAGTTTATTATCTACTGAAGTATTGTTGTGTAATTTAAATAATACATCAATGTGATATAAATTATTGTATAAAATAATAGTTACCTATGTCACTTTTGTTAGCGTAAAAAGACAATCATTGCATATACTATATTGCATTATACTATATATATATATTATACTATAATAATTAATCATTGCATATATTATATTACATATTTGGTTAGAGTGCAAAAAGACAATCATTGAACAAAGAAATTTTTTTATTAACACAATTTGTTACAAGATCCAAGGAGGAATAGAGTGTGCCAAGTTACAAAAAGAACAAATTCAAACATCTATATAACATACAATTTAATTGGGCAATACTAATGACTCGTTTGACAGAGAAGCACACAAATTTGGTCAATAATGTGGAGCAAGAGGTTTGTTTAGGACTGTCGATCACACAATATTTAAGTGGACCTATAACTGTGGAGATAGCACAATAACAAAAAAAAAACTCCTTGGAGTATGGGAAAATCTCACCTTGGCAACTAGACTTCACATTATGGATATGCAGGTCCTCAGAGACTACAGAATTAGAATGGATTGGCTAAACAACAGAGGAAAACTACAACTCAATGGCTTGGAATGATGGAAAGATAGAATTAATGAGCTCATCAAGGGATTTATTCTGATAAACTTCCAACACATTTTTCGAGAATTAAACATGGAGGCTAACCTTCTTTCTAAGCATAAGCATGCACAATAAGAGAAAGAGGGAAAAATAACTTACCATGAGTGGAAGGATGGACAAGAGGGACCTACACTATTTTTAAAACCTTTTTAAAGGGAAATAGAGAAAAATGATAGTAAATATGTTTTGTTTATATTTTGAATTTACATAGGGAAAGACTACAATCCTAAGTATCATGTTTAACAATCTTGTAAAAACACATACAGTCAGATAAAAAGGAATTATAATCTTCAAATCTGTATTGGTTGAGCACATATATTGACAATCCAATTTGTAATTCCATGATTGGTGATATATCTTTCATTGTAGGGAAGCAGTCATGTAACATTTATGGTAATACAAAACATTCTAAGTAATTTTTTGTGGAATTTTTTTTAAATGTATTAAATAATGAAAATGATATTGTAATTTATAAATTAAAATAATAGTTAATTATTTTTATTAATGTAATAGTTAATTAATGAAGACATTATTATAATATGAATAAATTTATAAATGAAAAATATATTATTAATGGGTTATGTTAAGAACATTCAGATGTATAGAAATATTTGTGTCTTTGCAATGTTGGGCAAAGTTTGTCTCTTTGCAACATGAAAGTTATGAACAACACATGTTGACAATGTGTTTTGTTTGTCACATTTTGACATTTTGAAATGTTTGTGACATTGGGACATGAGAACATGTGTGTATATGATAGATTGGGACCAAGGGACAACGTTCGTAGTATTGCAATGTTTACAAACTTTGTGGAAATGTGACAAAGGAAAGAGTTTTGTAACATAACAAGGTTTAAGCATGAACGCCACATTGTGAATGTGATAATATGCACGTTTATGATAGCATGTTTCTATGTTTCATCACATAGAAACATCATCTCTATGTGTGTAATATTGAGACATTACAAAGTTCGTTGCAATGTGACAAATGCAAGATATTTAGTGACATTGCGATGTGCATGGAATGAAATACTAGATTTAGTGACATTGCAACATTACACATAAGGGTTGTTTAATCTTTTCCTTGATGATTATATAAATTTATGTCTTTTATTAATACATATAATTTAATAAAAGCGCTAATGTGTTAAAGTATTAAATGTTGAAAAACAGTAATTTGATTTATAAATAAAAGTAATAAAACATTAATGTATAATTTAATGTATGGATATTAGCAAATTAGTAAGAATACATTTATACATTTAAAAATATAACCTCAATGTAAAAAAACATTTATACATTTTATAATACAACGCTCAATACATTAATAAAACATCTATACATTAATAAGCTATTAATGTATCACAATGTACAATAGTACTTTAAAGTAATAAATTATTAGTAGTACATCAATAAAGTTTAAAGAAATTAATAATGCATTTTTAAATAAGCACATTAAAGTATAAATACAAAAATTACATTAATAATGATTCACTACATTGACGTATTAAATAAATACAATAGTAAAAATGCATTAATAATCATTTAGCACATTGATGTATTAAAATAGTAATGTATTAGTACATTGAGGGTTATATAAATTTATGTTTTTCCTTAAGGGTTATATTGTGTAATGAAAAAGTATTTGCTTGGATAAAAAGAATTGTTACAAAAGAATCTCATAATTTTAGAGGGAAAAAAGATGGGTATGACTTAAAGAAAATTTTTCATCTTAACATATCAAAACAAGTTTATTGTAGAATTGAATGCTAGTGTTATTGCATAAAGAGAGGTTTGAATAGTTATATTTCAAGATGTTAAATATAAAAGCATGTAAGATGGTGATTATTTAGAAGAAAAAAAATGATTTCCATTAACTGAATATTATTTGAGAGATTTGAAAACAAACAAAATATATGTTTGAAGTTGGTATTGGAGTATACTTAAAAAGGTATGTCAGATGGTCAAATATGGACAATAACAATATTATGAGATTGAAATAAATATTTTATACATACAATATGTTCACATAAAATAAAACATTATAAATCCACAAAATTGTGTTTAACATTCATTAGTTTTTAGGTAAACTTTTATGTTTTTCCATATTGAGACAATTATAATATAAAAAGATAAATAACGTGAATATAAATAATATATTGTTGACATGTGTAAAAGAAAAATAAATTTGATATCAATTATACTATGACAATTAAAAAGTAATAAACTGATAAAGTTATTTTGAAGGACAGATATGAACATTTGAAGGCTAATAAAGGTTATGTTTGGTGTAAACATTTGAATAAATATATGACATTCCAAGATATGGAAAATAATTATTGAATAGATAGACTTGTGAACAATCTGATAAAATTTGGTGTCGATATCATTAAAAGGAAAGAGATTTTAATTAAAGAATGGGAAAGATTTAGGTACATAAACTATAGTATCCAAAATCCAATTGTTTTAAAAATATGTTAAAAGATGAACATAACATAGCTTATTCCAAATACAACCAGACTTATGGAAGATACAATACCAATTAACATCAATAGTAACTTGATGGTCCCTTTGCCTTTGGAACCATTCTCCTCATAATTTTTTGTCATCTTCCCTGTCAGAAATATGTCGAAATTCACGAACCTTATCCTTAAATTTTGCTAAACATTGTAAAGTGTCATGGAAAATGTGTGTGTAGGAATTCCATTTCTCCTACTGATCATATCTTGAATTCCAATAAGAAATTATTCTTGAGATGTGATATCCTGTAGTGTTAAAATAAACTTTAACGCAGTTTCATTATCCATAACTGTATGTTTAAAAAAACAAAAAAAAACAAAAAATATTTAGTATGCATGAGAAAAAAGAAAAACAAAACAAAACATTCATTCATAAAAAAATATGAGCACAACAATGATATCAATCTGTTAAAAAAAATGATTCAAGAGAAACTGCATGACTAAAAGGGAAGTCATTATTGAAAGGGAATGTTTATAAATATGAAAAAAAGTAGAAATCTTTAATATTTTGTATGGGAGAAAAAAATTCTCCATTTATAGTGAGAAGATGGAGAATGAAAAATAATTTTGAAAAACATTTGCTATATAAAATGAAAAATAGAAGGAATATTTACTTTTCCCAAAAGAATGATCCCAAAGATAAATACAATTCACCAAGATAGACAACAATTTTTGTTCATCCCAAATAGACAATGTAGCAACCAAAACTAAATGCATAAAATAAAAAATTCCTTATTTTAATATATTAAAAGATGGTAAAAGTGGTTAGTAGTAAACAAAGGTACAATAAGAAGTTCCACTGAAATATAAAAATAGACTCACTTGAGTAATGATGATTTATTTTTATTTGAAATAGTAATATGGATATAATGAACGTTTATATATTTGTACAAACACTAGGATAATTTCAAGAAAAGTAAAATGAAAGGACAAAAAAATGAAGTTAACATAGTCATTCTATGGAGAGTGAAAATATCTAAATTGGATATTACACTGATATCGACTTTAATCGTTCCTCTTCTTTTTTCTTAATTATAACATATGCACTATTTTTCATCTTTTCATAATGCTCAAAAGAGAAAGGTGGTGATATGCATAAACCATCTATTGATTTGATTCTTGATATGGATATGAAGGTCAACCCTTGTTTCTCTTTCTTTCCAATATCAATTGTTACATATTCTAAAGTCAACCCCTGTGATTTGTGAATAGCAAGAGCCCATGCCATCTTCAGAGGAATTTGTTTATGATTTCCTCTTATAACTAGTGTGATTGGTACAATGTTTGGATTTAATGGGTCAAAAGGAACACCAATGTACTTATAAAAAGGAACAGTTGTGTACATTGAAAGTTGAGGAGGCTTAGAGCTAGACATATATAATATATTCTTAATCTAACCAAGAACACCATTGACTAAGCCAACTTCAACCCACAAGTTACATGTCAACATGACACATTGTCCATGGCATAAGAGAACTTCACATTCCAATTGATCATCGTCAACACCAACAATTTTTGTTCACCATGTATGTTCAACAACACATTGAGCAATTGGAGAATTTAATGATTTAAACATTTGCTTATTATGTAAGTTGACCAAATTGTTTGTTGGGAACAAATGAAGTTCTGAATTAAATAAACTCATTTCCTCAAGAAGAAAATTCATATCAACCCATGACATGAGAAGCTCCCAATCATCAAAAAAGGGCTCTACATTTCTTATTTTCATTAAGAGATTACGAAAATAATATTGTTTCTGATCATTTCCTTGTTGCCAAAATATTGTATCCAAGGTGACAACAATGTTGATTTTTTTCCATAAAACTTTCCCTATTGTATTACCTGCATATAAAGGCTTATCTCTCACAGGAGGAAGTTGACCAAGGTCACCCATAAGAATAATATATATACCACCAAAAGAAGAATATTTGTTCTCCATAAATGATTCTCGTAATCATCAATCAATCTTTGTGAATATCCTTGGTCCTAAAAGGATCATTTCATCTATCAAAATATATCGAATATGCCTCATTTCCTCTTGAAATATTGCTAGAGATTGCTCTTGTAGTGGTCACATATCCTTAATAGAAATTTTTAGTGATGAGTGTATTGTTCTTGCATGTATATTAAAAGCAGTTATTCATGTTGGAGCGAGCAAAAAAAAATGACCATTTCCATGAACTGATGAAGTAGAAAGAGAATGAGAAAGACAATGAATAAGGAAAGACTTTCATGTTCCTCCATTGCCCTGTATAATCATGAGAAGAGGTTCAGGACTTGGATATTCAATGGAATGTTGTAAAATTATATCAAATTCAACTCATTGTTTATCTTCCAAGGAAGATGGAGATGCAAATGAGGGATGAATATTTTCAACAATATGACCCCTTGATTGGGCATTTCTTTAAAGTCTCTTCTGCAACATCATTTCAAACTGTTTCTTTCCCCCAATCAATATATATATATATATATATATATAAGTCTCTTCGACCGAGAATGTGAAGGTCGAAAACATTAACATTATTAGGAGGAACCAAGCGAGACAAAAGTTTCCATTCTTCAAAATATTATTCCACATGTGTTAGTTGTTCTTGGGAATCGTCATCTTCTTCAACATTTTCCAAAGAAAAGGGGCATGATCAACATGCCATGCTCGATATCAAAAATTTCTCCAATTTCCAATCACTATATCATATGAAAGGCCAATATCTAATGGAATGTTCCTAAATGGTTTGTACAAAAGAAATTCAGTCCAACAAAAAGTTTGGAAGTCTTTTGATGGCTCTTTAGGAACGAAATAAAACCGTGGCCAAACTCTAAGAATGGCATGGACATGTCTAGGTTTCCATTTCTCTTTCGTACGTTTGACATAAAACTTCCAAGATCTTGTTGTTTCTATCAAACACAAATGTTCAATAAAAGTAGGTCTATGTTGATATATTTAAACAAAACTATTGGGAGATGAAAATTGATGGGGGTTATTTGGCCTTTTTTTAAAAGCCTTTCTCCTAACAATTAAAAAAATGAATTTCCGGTTGCAAATTATAAGAGGTAGATTTAGTAACATATGGCACATTTCTTGGGCTCCAATGTCATGATAAACAAGTTTTTCAGCAAGGACTCTTTTGTATGAAGAGAGAGCAAGATCTTCTAAGGCACCGGAATTTGAAATACTAGTTAGCATATCTTGATAAATTTATGACCTCTTTTCTTCTTTTGAAGCATACTTAGAAATATATTTGAACACAACATGATGAGAAACCATTGGTTGACAATCAACATTTGCATGCCACATTGTAAGAATATCAACATTATGGACATTTAGCCTATCATCGTTTTGTGTTGGTTCATATTTCTTTCTTCCTTTCTCATCTGTGAACAATAATGATTCATATCGAACATCCCATGGAGAATTATAACGACAATTGAGAACAACACCTTTATTGCGCAAACAATAATCTACATTGTACTTTGTATGTCTTTGAACATGGTTCAACAAATGTTCATAATCATCATGAGGATTAGAAGAAAATATCTGAGTTGTATTCAATAGGCACAGATCATGATTGATGCTTCGAGGAACCACAGTGTTTCGACGATGGATGTCACATGGACTCCATGTTGTTACATATCTACTATAATATGTTATTTCACAATGAACATCAGAAGGATTAGACCAATCTAATATTTCCATGTTTGGAGCACCTTGCAACCATAAGAAGCCATGGATGTCAGTTAATCCTCTATGTTGCCACTCATATCTAAAAAATTAATATATAGTAATAATATATAGTAGAAAATAACAATAACAAAGAAGAAATAAATTATTAAACATAAATATCACAACACTAACCTGTACCAAAAGTCTTTAGCTCGAAGATATTTTTCGATGACTTGTTCTCGAAATATATTGAATCTGTGATGCACAAACATGGAAAAAATATGGGGGTACATAATAACATTTTCAATTTTTATACGATGTTGATTAAAACCATGATAATTTTCATTTCTTGGCATAAAATTATGCAAGTCAAGCCATTTTGTGTCAACTACACTCAAAGTAAAAAACAAAGTTGGACAAACCAACTGAGTAATCATGTCAGTAAGTTTAATACGACATTTTTTCCAATAGGCCCTTGTACCTCTGAGTGAAGAACCAAAACACATAAGATGCTCAACCAAATTATTATCAGGTAAATCTAAGAGTTGTTTATGCAAGGATTCAATTGTTGTTGGGGAGTTATCATGTATATTTTTCTTTACAAAAACTGTAGCAGTTTCCTATATTCGATGTCTCATTATCATGTTCAATAAAAATTATAGAAAGTGAGGATGGATTCCAAATCATTGATCAACGTATTTGAGAATATGAAATCCATATTTATGAAGTTAAATGTTACAAGTACATGGATGCAACCAATCAGTCTCACCATTGGGAAATGATGTGGGGAATGCCATGTGTAATAAACCTTCAATATTATATTCATTGATTGGAGATGAACCGATAGTTGGCCATTCAATTGGTTGAATAGGTGAAGACTCAACATTTTCAATAAATGTTCTTATTTCTTCCACTTCTCTACATTCATTGGGTAGGCAAGCAATAAAAGATGAAGAATGAGAGTGCAAACGATCAACGAGAAACACTTGAATGTCAACAACATTTTTATATGTTTCTTCAATATCACAATCAACAAACTTAAGCATAGTTGACACATCTGTTGGGTTTTCAGGAAGAGAAAAAAATGAGTCACGGTCAATTTGAACATCAAGATGATGCGTTCATCACCCGTGATCTCTTCACATAACATTCATAATATTTGGATTGGTCACCACGTCTTCTCACATTCAATAATTCAAGGTCTTCAACACGTCGCAAAAGGTTTCTAGCAATCACAAGAATATCTTGCGGAAAGATTATTGTGTGCCCACTATACTTATATTGTCCACCATGATCATGGGTCACTTGAAATATAGGATTTACATGTGCTATGAGCATATCTTCAACTTGGCTAAGTACTCTCAGAACATGAGGTTTCTCACCAGGATCCATGTGATTCCATCGAGAAAAACGATAGGAACCTCTCTCCTTCTTACACCTTTTACAAATAGGTCATTCAAACCCTTCACAACTTGGATACAAGGATAAGATTGTTGGAAAACATGGCACATTTGAGCAATGTAGAGATTATCTATATTCACTCAATTTTTTTTATGTATTTCAATCACGTTGAGATGAAATGTAACGACCCTAATTAAATAAATATTTAAAGATTATAAAGTAAAATTAATTAAAGAAAATAATTGTGATTAATTAAGTAATACTCTAACTACATATCGCATTTAATGACCTGAGAAATAAATATTAAAAGATCGATAAATGTTTAAAAATGGTTGCGTATGCAGAGCGGGAGCCTATGAATCCTAAGAAGATAAAACATTTAAGCGGGAGAAGGGACAGGCATAGAGGGTGGTTGGAGTAGTAATTGCATGAGTCGACGAAGGAGGAATAAGGGAAAGGGGAAGGTGATGGGAGGATCATTCAACAGAGGAGCGATTTTTCTGAGGACTTTTGGACTTACTGTGAGAACAGAGTTTTGGGACTATGGCTTTTGATCAGGGGAGGCACTGAGTTGCTGGAGGTTTTGGGCACGGAGGGCCAGGATATCCGTAGATATCCTGGAGCTAGGTAGTTTTCCTAGTTGGAAGGGAGGACAGTAGTTTTGGGCAGTTATTTTCCTGTTTGTGAAAGGGTTTCTCTTGTAGCAGGAAGCATGAAGGCAACAACAAGGCACAGTGGCAACAACAATTAGCATCAGAACCAGGTACTTTGTTAAGTTATGTATTTATTTCTTTCTGTCATGAATTCAATATTTATTGATAAATCTAAGTTACTAAAGTTGTTGTTATGAGAATCACTATTATGCTAAGAAGTTATTGTTTCAGTTACTAAATAAAAGGTTTATGAAACTTAAATGATGTTTAGAATTATTTGGTTGTTACATATGGTATCAGAGCGTCTTAGTTCGAAATCTGGGCCTAATGGCCAAAACCCCGAGTGTTAACTCCAGCCACGCTTAAACTACAAATAAAACATGTTCAGTTTGACCCAATATGACTGATACAATACCTGAAAATATACTCAGGTAGTATCCCTTCATTATTCAAGCAAATGGTCTCATAGATGTATCACAAGCAACTGCTTTAGGCAATATCCTGTAACTGGATTATGTATGGTTACTACAGTTTTAGTCTAAATATTCAATGAAATGCCCTTTAAATTAAGTGGCGGTAAACCAGATAGTTTGAAGGATCACTTTCCATGAAATGGCTACCATTAAAGAAGCCCAATAAAGCTATTAAGCACGAAAAGAGAGTTGATAATTTAATTGTATTTGAGCAATACTTGTCAATGAAGTTTCGGGTAAGATAGACACCTGAAATCGATGAAAATGTCGAAGGGAAGCTTCTATTGAAGGCTTGAAACTGGTAAGATTCAATGACTACATGAACCATACTAAATAAAATGCAAAAAGACAATTGCGGGACCTTGAAAAGGCCTATTTCACCTCGAGCTTACCTAAATGGGGGAGACTACCAATGCGTCGTCGGAAAAAGGAAATTTAGCAGACTTGTACCGCACAAGAATAGTGTGAACTATTTGCCTATATTAATCCTCGATGATTGTAATAATGAACTATAGACCCATATAAATTTCAACCGTGCCAAGAGAGAAATTTTAACACTACGTAATGTTTTGTGCAACTAATCGATTTTCCCAAAGAAGAGTTGTCTGTTACACAGGAGAACGGATCTGCGCCATCAGATCTCGGGTGAAATCCCGTCAGCCGTTAGATCTAGAAAAATTGTGCAGGGTTTAAGCCCTAGTGTGCATAGGAGGAGTCCCGAAAGAGTCATCGGGAAATCTGAGTCATCGGGGTTTTGTTAATTTTGAGAATCGAGACCTTGTGGTTCTCGAAATCCCGAGAACGGATCCTAGCCGTTGATCTTGACAAGACACGTGTCAGCATTTTTGGGAGGCGTCGAGATTTTACCATCGGAGATTTTAGGAGTGTAGAACCGTTGTATAATGAAATCGCGATTCGCGATTTTCTGATAGGATCGGAGCCGTCCAAACAATAGTGACACGTGTCAGAAGATCTCGAAGAGTCGTGAAATTGGGGTTTCCAGAGACGTGAGACTTGTGCAGGTTGAAATCGCGATACGCGATTTCCCGATCAGATCTGGAACGTCCATTGTGCGTGACGCATGTTAGGAGATCCCAAAGAGTCGTGGATCGGGAAATTGGGGTTTTCTAAGACAAAGAAACCACGTCGCTGGGAATCGCAATCGATGATATCCCAACAGTGACATAAGAGTGGTGGGACCACTAGAGTCAGAATGGAGGACAGATGTCCATCATCCGGGAAGAGTAGGGAAATCCATGGGAAAATCACGACACAATCACAGCCGTCCATCTGTGGTACAGGTGGCAACCACCGAAAACCATCGACGTTTGGCCCATCGGGAAATTGGGAATCCCGGGGACATGATGTTTAAGCACTTTGAATTCGCGAACTCGCGAGTTTCGATACACAGAGGGAGGACACGTGTCAAAGGTCAACTCTCGCGAGGGTCAATGCCAAGTACCATCGGGGATCAGGAGTCGGGGACCTGTGAGGACGGAGGATCATGACAGTGCAAGTGTCGATTTCTCGACGGGAAAATTCCCGATAAAAGCAAGGAACACTGACGAGATCTGAGTCGTTCGTTCCGAGGACACGTGGCAATCATCTAGCGCCATCGGTGAAATCTCCACAAGAGGGCTTCATCGGGCATCGGGATATCGGGAGTCCCGGAAACATAGCAACATGGGTTGTGAAATCGTGAAACATGATTTCCCAATAAGCCAAGGGACAATGGGGCCCACGGAAGAGTCAACGGTGGACAGGTGGTATCGGGTATTGGGATATCGGGAATTCCGTAGACACGGGATTCATGCAATGCGATATTGCGATATCCGAAATCCCGATAACGGATAAGACTACGGTCACAAGGCGAGGCCGTGTGGACCACGAGCATAGCTTAAAGGGCTAATGCGCTAGGAGCTCATCAGGGATCAGGGGATCGGGAATCCTAAGGACGTGTGCGCGTTTACATCGCAAACACCGAAACCCCGAATCCTGATAGGGTGATACAAGGCCACAGTCACAGAGGCAGGTCATATGGACCAAGCACGTAGCGAAGGGGCTAACAAAGAAAGGAACCCATTGGGAAGGTTAAGCACAAAATCCTGATAGGAAGGTATATGGTAACGGTCTTGTGAGCATGGTCATATAGACCAAGGCATATCCAGTAGTGGCTAGCCCTTAGAGACAAAGCTCATCGCGAATCGGGGATTGGAGAGGTAAGGAATTCGCGACAATGAAAAGTCCGAAACCCCGAATCCCGATATAGAGTCGGGGATAAGTCACGGTAGGTGCAGAGGCCGCGACAAGGGAAGATAAGGCCTGTGGATTGGGACATTCGACAGTGAATCCCAGGGGGGATATAAAGGGACGCTTCGGCTTAGATGAGTGGAATGTGAACGATCCTGTGTACTCATAAAACTAGATATATTTACACGTATAACAACATACATATGCACAGACGAATAAATTTATAAAGATAAATGAAATAAATTGAAAGCAAAATACCCAAAATCCGTATAGGGCTAGAATTACAAGCAAATCATTTTGTTCAAAGGAGGATATTAGCATTTAATACCACCGCGTAAAGAAGGTTTATGCAATTTCTTGATACAAATAACCCCACGTTCTTCATGAAGGTACTGAAACTGTACACAACATGCGGACTGAATCACACCTCTTACTATAGCTGAGGGCGAGCTCCGCAAAATGTACAGACAAGGGATTGGTTCCCAACATTTCAAGGAGACTGGACTCTAGGTCTTGGATCTTATCAAGGGCCATATCAATATACTCTGTTTCTACAAAATGAACTGGTAAAGTTCTCAGAACAACGGAGTGGAGGTGAGCCATGGCGGAGGGATTCTGAAAACCCCTAAGCAGAGCAGAGGCAGACCTGTGGTGGACGAAGACTGATGTGATGAAAGTCCCGGTGATTGAGAAAGTGAGACAGAGGAAGGACGCGTAGGGAGTCGAAGGGATGACAGGTGTAGAATTTGGGGGTTAGATACGAGGGAGCTTGAGAAAGCCAGACGAGCACGTGGAACTCATGCATGCCCGAACCCTTGGGTATACGCTCAATTATTTATATATATATATATAATATAAAGTGTTAGAAATAATATAAAATAAATTAAATAAGTTAGTATAAATGATTTATATATAATGAGGTCAAATTAGCTTAAATTTAAAGTAAGGATAATTTGAGTTAAATTAGTGTAATAATAATTTTAAAATTTATCTATTTATTTAAGTATAAGGTTAATCTACCTTAAAATTCGATGTTAACCAAGCTTAGATGCTTAATCCTAAACCGAACCTAGCCAATTCCCCTGATGGAGTAATGTCTGTTTACAGACAAATAAAGAAAACTTACGCCCAGCCCTGTTTCTAAGTTTAAGTAGCACCAAATTGAAATGTCCTGGAACTCACCCTGATAACTTTGGGGTGATGCAGGTTAAGTTATACAAGATGGACATGACTCGAAGGGGTCGAGGAAGGGGAGCATCGTCACGAGCACCACCGATGCCACCCACACCATCAACACCATCAACCCTACCGACACCACCAGCACCAGCACCACCATCGCCTGAACTAGCCCTCATACTGCACTCGTTGGAAGCCATTAACGAGACTTTGAAGGGGCGCCAACCAGCAGGGACTGAAGTGAAACCCCCACCATCTGGAATGGGTAATCCAGAAGCATCAAGGAACTCAAGGGGAGAATTTCCACCTGAAGACATCACGTGAGAGTTGCAGAAGATCAAACTTCCAGAGTTTGTTGGAGGTCACTCCAGTGAACGCGCGGAAGCATGGTTGGAAGGCATGACAAGATGTTTTTCCTTAAGGGACTATGCGTCCAATTCCAAGGCCAAGATCACAATTTTCCAGTTAAGAGATAGCGCCTTGAACTGGTGGGGCAACTTGGAAAGACAACTGCACCTTACCCTAGACACAGTATCTTGGGAACTTTTCGAGGAGAGGTTCTGAAGGAAGTATCTACCAGCTTACTACGAGGAGAAACAGGTAGGGGCATTTCATGCCTTAGTACAAGGAAACATAACTGTAGAAGAATACGAGATCAGGTTTATGGAGCTGGTCAAGTATGTTTCGTATATGGACAATGACCAGCGACAGGCAAAGCGCTTTGTTTATGGATTGAACCCGAAGATAAGAGCTATGGTGCGGATGTGGAAGTCATCTTCAATAGCAGAGGCGGTAGAAAATGTGCGTTATGCAGAAGAACACATGAACTTAACAGGAGGTACAAGATCGACATTTCCACATCACCCTGGATTCGTAGGAAAGACCCCGAGGACATTTCCTAGGGGAGGGGGCGCAAGACCACCACCTTATGGTAACAAGTTCGTGCCAAGGACAATAGCTACAGGGATTTCAATGGAAACTAGTGCAGCATCTTGTTCATCGCCAACAGTACAGACAGGTCCATGACCATCTCTAGGAACAACTAGTAGGGGCAGGGGTTCCAGAGGAAGGAACTCATTTAGGAATCGGTCACATAACAATGCACTGGTTCAATCTCGTATTTCTTGTTGGAGATGTGAAGGACCCCATTACGAATGAGACTACCCCGAGTTACAATCAGGGTTTGTGCATAGAGAAGGAAAGGCACCAATGGGGAGGTCAAGTGGAAACCATCAAATTTATGCAGCGGTTAATAACCGCCAGGCCGAACATCAATCCACCGTGGTGGAGTCATCAGGTACGCTAAATCATATTGATGTTAAGATTTTGTTTGATTCTGGTGCGACAGATAGTTTCATTTCACCATCTGCATTAGAAAAGAGTGGGTTGACGGCCTATGAGCATGATGATTTTAAACAAGTCGAGATGGCTTCGGGGGAAAAACAAGTTGTAGGACCTAGTGTCGATAATTGTGTAGTAGACCTAGGAGTGTGCACTACTAGGTTGAAGGTATACGTCACTGCTCTTGGGGCATATGACTTAAACATTGGAATGGATTGGTTAGCATCTCATCGAGCTTTGGTAGATTGTTTTGCAAAGAAGGTGCTTTGTATTGATGATGAAGGAAGACCAATAAAGATCCATGGTGTACAGAGAAAAGTGTCATTACGATTTATATCAACTATGAAGGTTAAGTGATGCTTGAGACAAGGGTGTCGACTTTATGTAGTGGAGGCAGTGAAAGAAAGGAAGGGACCCTCATTGGATCAGTACTCGGTTTTGTCAGAATTTCAAGATGTTTTTCTGAATGAGTTACCAGGGTTACCTCCTGAAAGGGAGCTTGATTTTACTATTGAGCTAAAACCTGGTGCAGAACCAATATCCAATACTCCGTATCGAATGACAACGCCGAAAATTTGTGAATTGCAAATACAGTTGAAGGAGTTACTAGACTTAGGGCTAGTAAGGCCCAGTGTCTCACCTTGGGGCGCACCGGTAATTTTTGTAAAGAAGAAGGATGGATCCTT
>JZKD02S1592565.1:1310526-1329191 GCA_000966675.3 Picea glauca
AATTAATTAAAGAAAATAATTGTGATTAATTAAGTAATACTCTAACTACATATCGCATTTAATGACCTGAGAAATAAATCTTAAAAGATCGATGAAAAATGTTTAAAAATGGTTGTGTATGCAGAGCGGGAGCTTATGAATCCCGAGAAGATAAAACATTTAAGAGGGAGAAGGGATAGGCACAGAGGGTGGCTGGAGGAGTAACTGCATGAGTCGGCGAAGGAGGAATACGGGAAAGGGGAAGGTGACGGGAGGATCATTCGACAGAGGAGAGATTTTTCTAAGGACTTTTGGACTTACTGTGAGCACAAAGTTTTGGGACTGTGGATTTTGATTAGGGGAGGCACTGAGTTGCTGGAGGTTTTGGGCACGGAGGGCCAGGATATCCGTAGATATCCTAGAGCTAGGTAGTTTTCCTAGTTGGCAGGGAGGACAATAGTTTTGGGCAGTTATTTTCCTGTTTGTGACAGGGTTTATCTAGTAGCAGGAAGCAGGAAGGCAGCAGCAAGGCACAGTGGCAACAACAATTAGCATCAGAACCAGGTACTTTGTTAAGTTATGTATTTATTTCTTTCTGTCATGAATTCAGTATTTATTGATAAATCTAAGTTACTGAAGTTGTTGTTATGAGAATCACTATTATGCTAAGAAGTTATTGTTTTAGTTACTAAATAAAAGGTTTATGAAACTTAAATGATGTTTAGAATTATTTGATTGTTACATGAAACTCTATATCTACTCTACGCATTGGATCTTGTCTACCACCAATGGGAAGAGTAGAATGACCTCTAAAATATACTTCATCTTCAACATTGTTAGAGGACCCACCAAAATTTGCAGCAACTGGATTGGGCATGTTACTTCCAAAATTTATTTCCCTTAAATTCATGGATTGCATTTCTGTATCATCATTGCATTGAATGGTGTCTTGGTCATAAAATACTAAAAAAATTAATGTCCAAATAAGTGTGAAAAACGAGGAGTGTAAATGTAAAAAAGAATAGAAAATCAAATACATACAACATCAACATGTGCTTGCCAATTAGATTGTCTTGGAATATTTGAAGGGAGGTTATGAGATGGGTCTTGTTGACTTGTCACATGAATTTCTACAACATGTACATAGTTCATTTCTATACGTCTATTCGAATGTCCTTAGCAAAGAAAAAGAAAACATGGTTAAAGTCATCAATAAAAGGAAAGAGATGTCACTATAGTCATCATGAATGAGGATTAAATACCGTCATTGTTCCAAGTGAAATAGTATGTGGGATGATTGATTATGTTGGTGGTACAACACTTTGTACAGAAATATGGTTGTGAAAGGAAGGAGCAATGTTATCAAGAGGAGTTTGCAAATTTTTTAGCAAACAAGAAAGCACATGACAAACATGCACTTCAATAGATGGAAGTTGTTCCTGAATGACATAAGTGACTCTATACTGCATGTTTTGCGTTATTGCTTCATTATCTAAACTTTCACTTCCATTGGTTGAAGTATGGAGGTTTCCATTTGTAGGAATCCCATGTACATGATGATCTTCCGAAAAAAGAGAAGTCTTCCCAATAAAATGAATGTTGTTAGAAGATTGTGGAATAGTAGAAATATTAAGACTATGAAAAGATTCAGAGAATAAAAAATTCATGGGAAATGGTCTTTACATAGTATGAGCCAAACTGCGATACTTATGACTATGGGCAAAATCAATATCTGTAGTACTTTCCCTGGTCCATCTATGATATAGAAGTCTTCTACGTTGATTTATTGCATCTTTGTTTTGTTGATACCATAAATGTTGACGTTCATTAGCCCTCTCACATGATGTCGGTGATCTATTGTGTTTAGGACAATGCTTACTTGTTCCTTCAATGGACATTTCTACAACTACATAGAAATAATAACACAATTTTAGCATCACCAAAGAAATATAAATTCCATTGGTATAGAGAAGAAGAAATTATAGAATTAAAAAAACAATAAATAAAATGCATATTTAGATACATTTGAATATATATAAAGTGACATGAAAATGATAATAAAGAAGACATTAAATAAAATATAAAAGGAAAACTGCAATAATCATAACATGTGCACTTAAAAATTAAACCAATTCATAATGGAATAAAATTCAGAGGTAAACTTGCAATAACCATATAACCATAACAAAATCACCTAAATATTAAACTAAATCATAATTGAAAATTTATAATGGAATAATAACATTTTTGAAACAAGTACAAAATGTTTGATAATATTTGATATTACTTATTATAAGTCCAAGCAGCCTAAGGCATCACATATGTTCCCAATGGTGGAATGTCATCAACAAAATCCATATTTGGAAGAATTGGAAACAAATTTCCATTTTCAATGACATCATTGAAATGGACTTGAAATGGAAATCTCAACCTAGAGTTTTGTAACATGGAAACATCAATGATATTTACTGGGACACATAAGCCAGTCTATAACATGACTAGAAGTTCAGTGTTATTGCACATCAGTGCTATCACACCAAATGTTCAAAATGGAAGATACCCAAGGCATTTTTTATTTATATCTTCTGAAATTTGTTGCAACAAATTCCATACGAATCCCCAGTCATCCTCAAAATAGTCCAAACTTTGTTCAATACATGGCTAACTGAATTAAAAATTATCCAATTCTTCAATAGACCAAATAGAGGTGTAGCCATTGTTGATGAGGCATATAAGTTGATTATTGTATAATCCCAATGACATACAACGTATGTCTATGATTGGAACAAAAAAAAAACCCATTGATTATTTAAAACATCCAACCAATATATGGTGTACCCATACTGAGGGTAGTCATCATAATCTTTGTCCAAATAAAACCAACAAATTTTATTTTTGTAGACCATTGTTTCTTTTGGAGGTGTATTCCCACAATAAGGAATGGTTTTCCTCCACACATTGTCAATGCTACTACAAATGAAATACTTTGACTTATTTTTTCTGCAAATATGTTTCAAAACAACCCATTCATATTTTATCGCACTAACATGGTCCAAGAGTGTAAAGAAATTCTCATCTCCAACCCATATAGAAACTATATTTTTTAATGACTTGGTAAATGGATTCATCACAAAATATTTTTTTGAAAGGGAGCATCCTATTGGTGAAGACAACCAAATCATGGATCGAACTGTGCATTCAATTGTGTATCTCGAATCTATAAATGACACATGAAAATGACATATGCGACCAGTTTTATTAAGGTATGCTCCTAGGAAGAAACTTTCATCAGCAAGGAGAAATGCTATCAGAAAACCAAATTCACTATTGGAAACTTGATGGCATTGAAAAAGGAATGAATGGTTTTGTAGAATATTATTCAAGTGTTTACAAACAACTCTAAATCTTGTCAATACTAAAAAGGGAGCCAAAAAAGTATCAACTCCAAAATATGGAATGGAAAACAACTCCACACCCTTGGATCCATAATGATATCAAGAAGTTTCCTAACAATGAAAAATAAGAAGATAGTGAATATAACTATTATTTAATGAAATCTAAAATATGAAACCTTTAATGAATAACACGATGAATGAAAGAACAAATATTCCAAACAAATGAAATAAATGAGATAAATATGAAATAAATTAATAGATGCATCAAATGTAAGGATGTACATGTATCAAGCATATTTAAAACCCAAATAATTATAAAAAAACAAGTAATCAATTCATGATGTGACTACCAAAATCATTACATATAATAAAAACATTAATTATGAAGATATAATGGAAGGAAAGGGAAAAATAATGCATACATATATGGATAATTTATTGAAGTAATTTGAAAACGAAAGGGAAAAATAATGCAGACATATATGGTGAATTTATTGATCTTATACGCTTTAATCTAGTGGTAACATGGATCTATAATTTTTTTGTTTAAATTAATTTTTTGGATTCAAAATCCACATCTTGGAAAACATCATCCTTATGTATACGTCAAACATAAACCACTTATAGGGAGTTTCTATGACTAATGTGAACACCATGAAAATCAAATTTTAATGATACCATAAAGAATGCTTGGCACAAACCTCCAATATAGTGATAAGGACCAATCTGCAATATATTTTTTTTGTTTAAATTGATTTTCTAGGATTCAAAATACACATCTCAGAAAACTTTATCCTCATATATTTCGAAAACATCAACCTTATGTATATGGTTGCAGAACAGTTCTAGGGAGTCTCTATGACTTTTGTGCAAACCATGAAAATCAACTTTTAATGATATCTCATAAAGAACCCTTGCCACTAATCTCCAATATAGTGAAAAAGGACCAATCTTACACTCAAATTTATTTTTCGTTCTCCTTTATTTAAAATGATAAAATACAGTTTGCAAATCTAATAAAAAAACATATTTTTCATTTTCCTGTATTTATAGGTATAAAATATAACTTCTCAAGCCAATAAAAATTTAAAAGTTGATAAATGATTAAAAAACAAAAATATGTAAAGAAGAAATGACTCAGGATAAGTAGGGTGCTTTGGCTTATTTGAATGAAGTAGCTCAAGAGGATCCCTAGATTACTGGGCTGGGTGGTATTACATAGTTCTAAGATTCTCACATAGTGAAATTTAAAGCTAGATTAGGTATAGGAACAAAAAATTGTTCACATACAGACCCTAACCTCCTCTTTAATTATACTCATACATTTAAAAAAGGTATATTGAAATTCAAAGCAGTGAATTATTATTCATTTAGATTAGGGGATTAGGAAAGATTTTAAATACTATAATATACATTAATAAATCTATAAACCATATATATTAACACAATAATGTATTAATTAAGTAATATTATTAATTAATTTATAGTATTTATTTATAAATTAAAGTATTAAAAGAATAATATATAATACAATGTATGAATATTGATTAATTAGTAAAAATACATTATACATTATTTATACATTATTGAATAAAGTATTATTTCATTAATTAATATATTTATATACTATGAATAAACTACTAAAATATTAAAGTATTAAAAATACTATATTAATAATATATAAAATAATGTATACATTAATAAACAATTAAAGTGTTAAATCATTAAATGTATTAAATAAATAGTTTTATAATGTAATCTATTAATTAATTTATATGTTCTATTATTTTTTTAATTAATTTATGTAATTTAATAAATAGTTTAATAATGTATTGATACAATGATTTGACAAATAAAATTATTAAAAGATTAATATAAAATATATTAATATAAAATATTAATTTATTAATTTATTTAAATAAAAGTATTAAAGGATTAATATATTAATATTGATTAGACTAAGGTAATGATTATTAAATCCGATAAGATCCTTTATGATACCTTTGTATATGACAACAACAAATTGGAGGAAGTGACTTCATACAAATATCTTGGGATTGATATTCACCACAAGATTAATTGGAATTATAGCATTGAAAAAGGGATTATTGGGGGATGAAAAGCTTACTATGGGCTTGAAAACAATTGTAAATCAATGGATATTTCGAGTTGGGATAAGAAGAAACTACTCTTTGAGACTCTTGTTACACCTGTTATTCTTTATGGATGTGAACTTTGGGGTTGTAGTATCTCTCGTGAATCTTGGAGAAAGATAGAGCAAATACAAAAGAATTTTATAACCTATAATCTCAAAATTAAAGGAAATACACCCTATCCCATACTTCTCTTAGAAACAAGCCTCTCCCCCATTGAGAGCATGGCTATAATCAAATACCTAATGTATAAGAACAAGTTAAACATGGAAGACAAGAGGCTACCTAAAATTTCTTCAGAATCAATTCATAACCACCATCGTCTCAACCGAGGATGGCATAAAGATGCTCGGTCTTGACTAAAATATTGGGGAATCATGGGAGAAACCATTTTGTAGAAAAATAATACTATTAAAAAAAACGTCAAATCAAAATTTAAAGAGAAAATGTGGTGTGATAAAGAGTTAGAGGAAAAAATAAAATTAAGGTATTATAAATATGTAATCAAACCTAATCTAGAAGATCAAAATTATCTATCTATTTTTCCAAGTGTAAAGAAAAAAATAAGCATTGCTAAGATAAGAACAAATTCTCACGATCTCCATAGTGAAACTGAGCATTGGTCAATTCCTAAAACTCCATGGGATGAAAAAGGTGTGTCATATTTGTGACACTAAGAAGGTTGAAGATGAAAACCACTCTCTTAGATTGTCCAGCCTATACCCATATTGGATCTCATTTTCAAAATATTTATCACACTACCAACCTTCCTAACATTTTAGCTCAACTAAAGTATGGTGATCTTGGAAATCTTCTCTTAATGCTTTTCGAGCACATAAACGAAATTCTAAAGAATCACAAGTAATCACTTACCCTCTTAAGGTATGATAGACCAATTCGGTCTTAGTGGACATTAATAATCATCATCATCAATATAAAATATTAATATATTAATAAAAAAAATTAATATCTTAATTTATTTATACTATTTATTGATAAATAAAAATATTAAAAAATTAATATAAAATGCAATGTATGAATATTAATTAATTAGTAAAAATACATTATATATTATTATTTAAAGTGTTATATAAATAATTAAAACAATTATATACTATGAATAAATTAATAAAGTATTAAAGTATTATAAATAATACATTAATAATATATAAAATAATGTATCAGATAATAAATACATCCATGCCTTAAATCATTAAATGCATTAAACCAATATCTTTATAATGTAACTATTAAATAATCTATATAATCTATTATTTTATTAATTAATTTATGTAACCTAATAAAAAAGTATTAATTGATTGTGTTGTCCTGCATGCAGGCCGAGCAAGCGACCATGGCCAAGTTCTCTCGAGCAGCAGGCTTCCATGGGAGCATCAGGGGGTGGGAAGCTGACTCCCCCCCCCACCTCTCTCTACTAGGGAAGCCTTTAGGAGGTTAATCAATGCGCATGAAGCCTTTAGGAGATTAATCGCCGTGCAAGGGAAGTCTCTATCCCCGCCTTCCATTCCAAACTTCATCAAAACACTTGACTCAATACTTGAAATCGTCCTCCAGGAAGATCAGCCCATCAAAATAGCCATGGCCCTTGCAGAGTGTGGATTGGTTGGCCAATTTATGGGGATTTATCCCTCGAAAAAAAACACAGATGATTGATTCCAAAGAAACTAGAGACCGCTCCTTGACAACAGCATAACATGCTATCCAGTCGGAAGAGGTTTATTCATATTTGAATTTATCTCAAAACAAGACAACGATCTCATCTTTAGAGGTGGTCCTTATTTCGTGGGGATGCAAGGTATTTATCTTAAGTTTTGGACACCCAATTTTGACCCCTCAATCGATATCCCAAAGGAGGTCTGGGTCTGGTTCTGATTACCAAACTTTCCAGTCCACTGCTCGAACTACCAATCTCTACAAAAAAAACAGAAATGGACTAGTATGGTTCATAGACAAAGCAGATACCAAATCCCATTACTCTTGCACGAGGATCTGCGTAGAAGTGGATCTAGAAGCAGGTGTTCCAGAATCCATCAAGCTCAAGTTGGGGTGATGGAAGCATTACCAAAAGTTTGATTACGAATAGTTACCATTCAAATTTAGGAGCTTCCATGAGTATGATCACTTCCAAAGGAACTGCCCAAAGGCCCAATCAGTGGATAAGACGAATGGATAAGGATGGAAACAACCCAACAAATCTAAATAAAATATGAATCCGAAAGAAAAGAATAATAAAGGCCCTGCCCCAATCCCACAAGCCACCAACAAATCCCTAGAGGCCCAGACTGCAAATACGGTTGCATGCAATAGATCTGAGGCCTAGGAAGCGCAGTCGATCGACCTAAAGGACAAAGAGAAAAGAAAAGTAACCATCAATATAGAATCCCCTGAAGGTTCAACCAAAGAGAAATACATGGACAAGGAGCATATAATCTTGGCCTCATAATCCTAAGAAGACTCCAATGATGAAGAATCTGGCACAAGTAGCTCCTAGATCACACCGAAAAAATCCACCAGAGGAAGGAAATCCAAGAAAAAAGAAAGAGAAGAGAAAACTTACCTGGATGTCCTATAAGGGTCCCAAAAACCCTCAAAGAAATGGTAAAGTTGTGCAACACCAAAAATCAGGTCTGGGATAAAAAAGGAGCCACCACCTCACAGCCAAGTAAATAGTGAAGTACATCTCCTGGAATTGCAGAGGGTTAGGAAGAAAACTAAAAGAAGAAGCTCTCAAAGATATCATCTGTATGACATTTCCTTAAATACTTATCATCCAGGAGATGAAACTGGAGGAACCCAATCTCCTCCGAGAAAGTAAAATTTTTTGGAAAAAATTCCAAAGGAAAGCGGTTAGTGCTAAAGGAGCCTCATGGGGAATTGGAACCTTCTTGGATAGCTCCAAACTGGATCTGATGGAAGAAGTAAGTAGTCCTCACTCTATCTTCACCAAAATCCTCCATAAAGAATTAGGCCAACCCATAAGTCTATTCAATCTCTACATTCCAGTATAGCTCTTAGAGAAACGTGTTTGTTGGGACTCCTTAAAATCCTTCCTACACCAACAAAATACTGAGAATATAATAATCGCGGGCGATCTCAACATCAAGCTCACCTCTTTGGAGAAAAAAGGGGTTTCTTTAGTCAGAGACCCAGCCAAATAATGGGTGGAGGAACTCATCATGGATTGCGACCTGGAAGATATCAAGCCAGTCAAAGAGAAGTACACCTAGTCAAACAAAAGATTAGGACCGGGGCATATTGCGGCACGTCTGGACAGGCTCCTTATCCAAACCTCTTTCCTCACTCTTGGTCTAGTAGCTTCGTCCAAAATCCTCCCAAATTACACCTCTGATCACAAGCCAATCCTCCTTGAAATCTCCTTCGATGCTAACCTTGGACCCATCCCCTTTTGGTTCAACCCTCTTTGGATCCATCAAGAGGGTTTTCAAGATATCATTGCCAACATCTAGAGCATCCATATCTAAGGCTCATCGATCTTTGTTTGGGAAGAAAAACTGTGAACTCTCAAGAAATCGTTGAAAGGGTGGGCCAGAACCCTCCTCTCTCCTTCCTCCAAGAGAAAAGGGATCAAAGATGCACTCGAAAACCTCCAACTAACCATTGAAGAGGAATATCTCTCTCAAATTTGGCTAACCCAATAAGTCGATCTCCAAAAATATCTCCATCGTGCATGCAAGGAGGAGGAAGAATATTGGTGTAAAAAATCCCGAAGTCTCTAGCTCAAAAATGCAGACAAGAACATGAGTTACTTTTACAAGCATGCAGAAGCCTGAAAGAAGTTTAAAATGGTCAAAGAAATACACTCCCAAGGGCAATAGGTAACCATCTTTGAAGGTATAAAATAGGTTTCTCACGAATTCTACAAATATCTCTACTCAGCCCCAAATGACACTCCAGTAGACCCCACCGCCTATCCTCTATCGCTAGTCCCCATTCATTTGAAGGATGAGGAAAAACGTATGCTAACAACCCCGATAAACCTTCAAGAGATGAAGAAAGCGATGGACAATATGGAAACTGATAAGGCCCCTGGGCCTGATGTCTTCACACCCTACTTCTACAAATCTTGTTGGAAAATCATCAAGAAATATCTGCTAAGAATGATTCAGAAATCCAAAAATTGTCTCGAACTCGGGGGAAGCACAAACTCAGTATTTTTAGCACTGATCCCGAAATAAAAAGGAGAAAGCAACTTCAGCTAATTCCAACCAATATCCCTCTACAACACTAGCTACAAACTAGTCACAAAGATCATAACAACCAGGCTCAAAGCCATTATGCCAGGCATCATCCTAGAAAACAAAGGAGGCTTCATCACAGGGCGACAAATCCTGGACAACATAGTGCTAGTCCAAGAATCTTTACACTCCAGCATCGAGCGAAAGAAAAAATTATGATCATTAAGCTTGACTTAGCCAATGCTTTCCATAGAATAAGACATGAATTTCTCTTTCAAGTAATGAGAAATATGGGATTCGACAAAAAATTTATAAGTTGGATCAAATCCTGCATAGCCGGCCCATGGATTTCCCCTTTGGTAAATGGTCGTTCATCACAATATTTCCAAGCCTCCAGGGGACTATGACAAGGCTGTCACTTTTTCCCACTTCTATATGCCATCCAAGCCTTTGTTTTAAGCTTCCAGCTGGAACACCATCATCAGACCCGTTCCCTTCCTAGCCTCATAATTGTGCCATCAATCAAAGACATCAACAATGCGCAGTTTGCAGATGATACCCTCCTCCTTGGTGGAGCCAATGTCCGAACATCAAGAAACTTCAAGCAGGAGATAGATTGTTACAAAGAAGTCTCAGGCAACAAAACGAATGACCAAAAGTGTAAAGTCTACAGATGGAATTTCTCTCTAAGAGAGATGTTGGAAATTACCCAGGTATTAGGAATGGAAGGCTCAACGACATGGGACGATTTCAAATATCTTGGGATCCCAATTTTCAAAGCCACACACAAGCTGATCCATTGGACCCTACTCGTGGAAAAATTGAAGGCCTGCATTCAACCCTGGGGGGCGACTTGGTTAAATCTAGTTGGGAAAATTGTCGTTCTAAAATCTATCGTGACGAGTCTTCTAGTCTACCAAAACTCAATAATGCTTGCCCCAAAAACCATCGTCAACAAGATAGACATTCTGCTAAGAAGATTTCTATGGGAAGGAGGGAATCATTTTGAGAGAAAATTGCATTTAGTAAGCTGGGAAAAATTAAAAAAAATGATTCTAGAAGGAGGCCTCCAGATCAGGAACGTCGCTACCCAGAATGTAGTGACGGGGAAAAAATTTCATGGAGTCTAGTCTCCAACAAATAATTTTGGAGCAAAGAAGTCCTTTGGAAAAAATACTTCCCAGGGAAACACATCAGATTCCTGGAACGCCCATCGAAGGTCCTCAAAGTCTCGCAAATCCTTACCCTCTGCCTCAGATCCTTAGACCATTTCCTTTCCAAGTTTACCTGGATCCCTGGCAATGGGAAACACATAAAGATCTGGAAGGATTTGATTATAGGGGAGCCACTGATAGACCTTCAAGGAGGTTTGACCAACATCAAAGCATGGCTCTACTCCTCCAACCGTCACATGCTCTTGGATATTTCCAAATGGGAAGAAAACAAGGAAAGAATCTGGAAAGAGTGGGATCTAGGGAACTACCCAGAAATGCATGAAATCGAAGCCAAAAACCTCTTGGAGTTTCTTCAAGGAATATCCCCCGTGAGAGCCTCAATCAAGGATAAAAGAGGATGGGGCATAGTCACCGACAACATGGTGGAGGCTCTCCCGCTTTGGCAAGGCGGAGGCTCTTGCGCTCTGGCAAGGATTGAGACTAGCTACCTCCAAAATCATCCAGAAACTGGTGGTGTTCGGTGACTCCAGAGTAATCATTCAAGCCATCAGGACAAGAAGGAGGCCAAACAACCTTAAACTTAGTCAATTGCTCAAGAAAATAACCCTGTTATTGCAGAATTTCCAGGAGATCAAATTCTAGCACATTTTGCGTGGCCTAAACAATCAAGATGACTCCAAATAAAATAGACGATCAATAATGGACAAGGCCAAGCTATTAGTGAATGATGTTGGATCATTCTCCCTCATCGCCTAGAATATGAGTCAACAAATCCCCCCTTAACCCACTCGAAGGCACGATTGGACATTTATTGATTGACAGGAAAGCACCCAAACAACTACAAGTCGTTCCATCACTCGCTAGTCTCCAAGTGCGATTTGCAAATCCATTTGCCACAACCGTTAGCACTTCATCCAGCCACTTGCAGGCCTGAAGGTGGAGGCCATACTGAAAATCAGAGAGCCCTTGATGCCTGGGGTACACAGAGGCTATTTCTGCATATGAGGTGCCTCAGCAAAGGTAGGGGAGTCCAGTCTGAAGAGAAGAACCATCGTGAAGCTGGGACGCAGAAGATAATTTTGCGCTCGAGCCATCAAGAGGGACAGGCGTATCCTATCGTGGCAGGGGAAGCAATCTAAGGTTTAGAAGGTATTTTAATGGCTTCCAGCTCCAATCCTGGACCATCTCTGGAAGAAAGATTGGGAGAAATGAAAATGGAGCTCATCAAGCTAAAAGTTGTGGTTAAAGAGAAAGAAAGAATAATGCAGAACAATGACTACGCCAGAGAAAACAGATACGAACAACTGATCCAGGATATCAAAGACCTGCGCGAGGAACTCTCTTCCGACTTGGATTCCCAATTCAAGGATGTAGCCATAGTGTAAGGTGATTTTGGAAAGCGTCTTAGCAAACTCGAAATCAAAATCGATAAACTGGCCAGAGAATGTGCCAAAGAGAAGACAACACAGGACAAGGGAAACGAGGAGGGGAAACACATCTAATCTCGCTCATGAAGTTGCAGCTTCAAGACACTTTTTACCAAGATCCTTAAGTTGATTTCCTGGCTTAAGATTTAATGACTTCCTTACCCTACAACCAGTTTGCCGATTTTTAATTCAATTATCCGTTACTGTAAAAAAAAATATTAATAATGTAATTTATTAATTAATTTCTCTAGTAATAAATTGTTAAAGTATTAAAATTAATTGATTAATAATACTTAAATAAAACATATATACATGAAAAAAATACATTTATTTATAATATATTATAAGATAAATACATTAATTTATAATATATTATAAGATAAACATATTAATGTACTAATAATAAATTGATATATTATTTAAATAAAACACTAATCATATATAAATGTATATAAAATGATAAAAATATTAATATTAATATGTTGAAATAAATATATTAAATAAATTAAACAATAATTCTATTTATAAATTAAAGTATTAAAACATTATAGAATTAATCATATATAAATGCATGTAGAAAATAAAAGCGTTAAATAAATTAAACATTAATTTTATTTATAAATTAAAGATAGAGTATTTAGGATTTTATGTTTAAAATTAAAGATAGAGTACTTAGGGGTTTATATTTAAAATTAAATATAAAGTAATTAGTGTTTTATATCTAAAATTAAAAATAATGGCTTTACCAAATGATACTTGACCTAGTTTCTAGGGTTTATGAAGATTTTCCTAGCATGGCATATACTAAAGAAAATCTTGAGTTGATATATTCATGTGTATTCATGGATGCCAAACAAAATAGTATCTTTACTAAGACACTATAATGGTCACAAATACTAGCTGATCTAGATCATTCATTTAAATACCATCAGATACTTTTCCTTATTGGCTTGGGAATCTATTCACTTTGTGCAGCTATGTTTTTTTTGGTTTTTAAATATTTAGATTTCCGTCATGCATTCCTTATTGTGAAAAGATGTCAAAATCAAAAGTTTGATCACAAATACTAGCTGATCTAGATCATTCATTTAAATGCCATCAGATACTTTTCCTTATTGGCTTGGGAATCTATTCACTTTGTGCAGCTATGTTTTTTTTGTTTTTAAATATTTAGATTTCCGTCATACATTCCTTATTGTGAAAAGATGTCAAAATCAAAAGTTTGAAATATAGAAATTTAAAGACAAGTGTTGAGATTTGTATAGTGCGAGTTGAGTTTTACGGTGAATGGAGTTTTAATACAGAGCAGCTATACAATTTTTAATTTTCATCGATGCACTTCACAACAAATTTAAAAAGAACCGAAATAATCTGGATGGAATAGTATAAAAATCGAAAAAAAAGATATTTCTTCTCAATATCAGTGACCCATTATCAGTGGCTATGCGCCCTTCAAAAACGCTTAAATAGTAAAAATAGTAAATGAATAAATGTAAACTCCCGCTATTAAGAGAAAATTAACAGTCTACAAGATCTAAATGCTCTATTCTAAGTAGATAGAGTAAACCCTAGCCTTCCAAACATGAACTTCTATATAATGTCGCTAATGATATCATGCAATGTATTAAAAGTACACAGTAATGATATCAAAATACTATTAAAAGTATAGAGTATTAAAAGTACATTGTATTTCATCCAAATAATAAATGGATCAAGATTGTTGGGAGCTGGTTTTATAACAACTACACTATGTTTGATTTTCACTATATTCTCATACTTTTATCTTAGGCGTTACCTAGAATCCTTCAGACTTCAATATTTTGGCAGAGTGGACAATAAAGATAGTTGGGCATATAGGTGACATTGTATTTCATCCATTACAGAGTTGTATAATGTGAGTTGAGTTGTACGGCCAATGGAGTTTTAATAGAGAGAATCTATTTAATTTTTAATTTTCATCCATACACTTCACAACAAATTAAAAAAGGAACCGAAATAATCTGGACGGAATAGTATAAAAATCGAAAAATAGATACTTCTTCCCAGTACATCAACAATTTATATATCAGTGACGAAATCTTAGTGGTTATGTTCCCTTAAAAAGCGCTCAAATAGTAAATGAATGTAAACTCCAGCTATAAAGAGAAAATCAACAGTCTACGAGATCTAAATGCTCTATAGAGTAAACCCTAGCCTGCCAAACATGAACTTCGATATAATGTTGCTAATCATATCACGCAATGTATTAAAAGTACACGATAATATTAAGCAATGTATTAAAAGTACACCATAATGATACCAAAATACTATTAAAAGTACACGATAATATTACCCAATGTATTAAAAGTACTGTAATGTAATATAACACAATGTATTAAAAAGTACACGGTAATATGATATTCCGCAATGTTTTAATAACAGGCTCCCATTGTATGTCGAGATTCAACTAATGCGTCAATTATGTGTCTGTTACTAAAAACACTTGATAGGAAATATCCGATCCCAATTTTCATGCTTCTAGATGAAAACATCGACAGTGTTAGTGAATGCAGTTTCAGGTTCATCATAGTTGAGGATTTTCGAATCTACACAACGAAGTGAGGATTGGAAGAGAAGAGGACTAAGATTTTGGAAAAGCAGGAATGGAATGAATTTGTGAATTTGTGGAGTATTGGAATGATCAAATGAAAGGTCAGCTAAAAACGCTAACAAGTGGCATGTCCGATAATCAATGAAGCGCAATAAATTTTTTAGGGTGGCCTGATAATATAAAAAATAAAAGAACTAAAACTTTCAGAGAAAGTACACGGTGAGGTTGTAAACACACTTAACTGGAAAACACATCTATGCACTGAACTAGAAAACACATCTATGCACTGAATTAGAAAAAATCTCAATTCATTGAATTAGAAAACACATCTAATCTAAATAAAACATTCACAATATAAATAATTGATATGTTCACACCTAAATGCCTAATGAAATGGAAGAGTTTTGGAGTCTCGGCAAGCAAGAATTGCCAATCAACCTCGTCACTCCTTTGGTGCACTCTCCTTTGTCCTTTCTTGATGGGTAATAGCATGCAGATTCAAATACATAACTGATATTAATCTCCTCAGGAGTGGTACGCCATATTTGTTCTCATTCTCCTTCTTGTTAGGATATGAAAATATCAGCACAATTCATTTCTTCTCACTGGTTTCATAAGTTACCACTAGTGGAAGACAACCTAATTATCTGATAGGTCAAGTAAATGTAAATACTCTGGCCATGTTAGGTTTCACAATGTAACTACACGCCACGTTTTAAAATTAAAAAAACTATTTATTTCCACTCCCCCATCGCAAATTGTGAAATGTAAATACATACCATGTGTAAGAAAAAGTAGAAAACGTAATAATAAAAACGTAAAAAGTGATTTCTTCTCTCATACTTGTCAAGTGATTTCAAAATGTAAAGTGTAAAAAGTTAAAATTTAAGTAATCTTTGTTGTATTTGTATAAGTATGTTTAGTGGAAATTGAAAGCATGGTTCAGTAATTTCTTACTCCTAAATAATAAAAGTGAAGTAAACAGGTTAACTAAAACATTTATAAATGCAGGGAAGTTATGGATTTTACATATCAGTCATTGATTAGGGTGTAGGACGAAAAATATGCCAACATCTTTAATTGTTAACCTTAATATTATAATTTACCATTAAAAGATTAATTAAATCATCAATTCTAATAGGAGGAATACCTATAACCCTAAATATTATAAAGTTCTAACATAAGTAATCTACATCTCTACTAATTCATACAAGATATTATATTTATAAAAAAATGAGTTATAACCTTATACGAAAGTCTATGACACTTGACACCAATGTTAGAACTCAAGGAATCATAACTCAAGGAAGCATATGTCCCTTGCATTTCATGTTTTTCCAACAAATGAACTTCAAATTGATGATGAACAAAAACTTTTGGCAACTCGTCAATATTCGTAGTCTGTTCTCTTTATACAAGTTGAAATGAAACAAATTGAGGATGAACAAAATCGTCAATATTCATAGTATGTTCTGTTTATACATGTTGAAATGAAATAATGAACTCCAAATTGCCAATGAAAACATCTTTTTGCCACACATTAATATTCAAAGTATGTTCTCTTTATACATGTTGAAATTATTGGACATTGGGTTCAATGCTTCTAGTAAGTTTTGAGACAACTAGGTTAATGAACTCTAATTTAACTATGAAAACATCTTTTGGCAACACATCAATACTTAAAGTATGTTCTCTTTATACATGTTGAAATTATTGGACATTGGGTTCAATGCTTCTAGTGAGTTTTGTGACATCTAGGTTAACCTTCTCTTGTAAAATTACATCACCAACATTTTTTACATACCAAAATATGAAGGCAAGAATTATATGTTTTCGACTTTAATATATATATATATGATGAGATAGCTTTTAGTAGGTGGATCCAAGGAGAGCAAAGGAAGGCTTAACATTAAAAATACTCACTCTCAACCCATCAATCTTATTTTAATCATTGGTTTTTGAAAATTATATTACAGGGTGGAGACACTTGGGTAATGAATCAACCTAATAAATCTCCCGGGTTCATTCTACCATATGTTGGATATGATGTATGGATTGGGAATGCTCCTGTTTGTTCTTGTACGAATCTCTTGTACGAATGTCTTGTTTATAGCATGACCATTGTAGAAATCTACTTAATGCATGTTTGTCTTGAGTAGTAGCAAGAGCGGGTAACTCAAGAACAGTAACCTCAACGTTCCCCACGAGATGTTAGGGGTTGTTCATAAGATGTGTAACCCAACCCGACGAGACTTTCCTCACTAGATATTAATAAGAACAAATACGCTCTAATTAGAATACAAATGCTCTAAGTTGAATTAAAGCAAAGAAATCAATATGGATTTCGTCTCTTCATTAACTCACATTCTATCACCAATATCTAGCTATAGATAACAAATATCCTTCCATCCTACTATCTAGCATAGTATTCTTCATGATCGTAGCTATAACCAATATCTAGCTATAGATAACAAATATCCTTCATCCTAGCTATTTATTATAGTATTCTTCATGATCGTTCATCATTATTTCTGATGAATTGTATTAAATAGTAAATATATATGGTTGAACACCTTTTCTTGAGCCCTGTGTTTACCTGCATTTCTGTATTAACTGTATGGATGGCTTAACACCTTGTTCCGGGAAGAAAGTGGGCAAGGGATATTCCAGGAAGGAATAGGGGCGTCCTTTGGCTTTTCTCATGCCTTAGGTTCCTTTGTAAACTTTCATCGAACTAAGGAAGATGCTTCAACAAACTTTCAACACTGAGTTGAACGCTTGACCTAGCTTGGCACGTCCAAGAGTGCATGGAAACCCTGGCACATGCTAAGTGACAGATGAAATCAAATAGATGAATGTGCCAACGAACATATGAAAAAACACAGATGGACAACATGCTAAAAGGTGGATTGTTATGCGGTATTCCCTCTTCGCGGAAGAGATTTGGGACTTGTTCACTATCTCTGAAATCAAATTGTTTCCCACTTATTGGCAGGGACTTGTTGCTCAACAACATTGATTGTTTGTCTATTTTTTAGCTTTTTACTTGAGCATTGGAATAAGTTGTTTTGGTTATTACCATCCTAAGTTTTATGTCTTTGTTGCATATAGATAATACACATATAACTAACTTATTTTTATATTAAAACTTTTAAATTATAGAAATAACAATATAACTGAAATTTCATTTAGTTTTTTTTAATAAGAATAGTTAAATTTTATATTAAAATAAGGTTGTTGTGTAATAAAACAATTAGAAATTATAAAAAGTTAAAAACAATATGATAGGTAAAAGTTTAAGATTATCAAATCTAAAAAAAATTTTAAAATATAGTATAACTTTTTTTATTTTTGTAGGTATTACATATGCTTAACTTTTTTATCATGTAGGTATTACATGTAACTTTTGGTATAATAAAATTTAATATAACTTTTTTATTTTGTAGGTATTACATATACTTAATTTTAGGTATTAAGTATGCTTAACTTTTTTATTATGTAGGTATTATATGTAATTTTTAGTATAATAAAATTTAGTATAACTTTTTTAATTTTTAGTATAATAAAATTTAGTATAACTTTTTTATTTTGTAGGTATTACATATGCTTAACTTTAAGTAACATAATAAAAAAATCTTAAAATATAGTATAACTTTTTTATTTTGTAAGTATTACATATGCTTAACTTTTTTTATTATGTAGGTATTACATGTAATTTTTAGTATAATA
>JZKD02S1592565.1:1361011-1390832 GCA_000966675.3 Picea glauca
ATTCTCACCACACTTATGTCCCTTACTGTACTTGTTGTCACAATTAAAGCATAAACCTTTTTCTTTTCTTTCCTCCAATTGTTGAGGTGTCAACCTTGTAGGTTGAGGTTTTTTATAATAAGGAGCATTATTCTCTCTATAGCTGTTAAGATTGGTCCTTCTAGTAGCCATAGCCATATTTTTACTTTCAACATTTCTTGCCACCCTAAATGCATTCTTCAATGATTTGGGTTCCCAAAGGAGAACCTCATGTTGAATGTTATCCTTTAAAGTTCCTATGAATACATCAATCAAGTGCTCATATGGAATATCTGTTACCTCTATATTCAATCTTTGGAAGTTCTCAATGTGCTCTGTAACCGAACCCTTTTGCTTGATATTTATCAATTGGCTAAAGAAGGTATTGCTCCTTGTATCCTCATAGTGTGCTATCATTTCTTCCTTGAAAATTGTCCAAGTGACAAGTGATTTGCGAGAAAAAAGACATCAATACCATACAAATTGATTGGGTTCTAAATATAAAGAAGTAATTCATACCTTTTGTGTATGTGGCACATTATGCAGATCAAAGAATTGCTCCATCTGAAGTATCCATGTCATTGGGTACTTGCCATAAAACTTCCTCATATTGATCTTAGGAACGTGGTTGGTCTTCAACTCAAAGTTGGCGTTTCTCCATTATTGATTCATCTTCCTTGTGTCCTCATCATGAATTTCATGGGACAATTTTTCAGTTTCAGGTGTCCTCTCTATTAGGAAAATTTTCATTCCTTCCATGATCTCCCTTTTTAAACCATCCATCTTAGTATCCATTATTGCCTCCAATTTATCTTCAGTTGAATCCATCATCCCTTGTAGTTCATCTTTTGTCACTCTCATCTTTTGTAATTCATTTATTTCCCTAATCATTTCTTCACCTTCATTAAGAGTCCACATAGGAATTTTTGGAGGCTTATTTGGTGTAGAATTTCCCTTTCTGGGTGGCATGTTCGCCAAGTATCACTTCCTAACCTTGATTTTGAGGTGGTTCTACTAGACAATATTTCTTTTCCTGTATCTCCAAAGTTTCGGCCCTTCTAGGAATGAAACTTTATTTTTTTTAGTTCTCTGATATTTCTTCTCTGCAATGACATAGGTCTGATCAAAATTGGATGTGCCAAGTGAAATTTACGGTAACTTCCCCACAACTTGCTGATTTTTTTCCTTTTCATGAGATCTCACTTGTATAGCATGCCCCACACAAAATCATTGATATACAATTCCTAAACTTGTACAAGAAATACTATAGACTATCCATTATCCAATGAAACTAGTCTCACTCAATTTGGATACTCTAAGAAGAATTTATGATATTTTTACCTGGAACACCTTCTTGAGACTAGTCAATGGGACTAGTCAGATACCATATCTTCCATAGGGTGTATATACAAATGTAAAATGACCTAGAAGCAGAACCTTTTACCAAATATAATAAACAATTTATGTGAATATCCTCAAGAGTTCAGGGTTTGAAACGTTCCACAATTTTTTTTGTAGTGAAAATTACGCAATGACTCAGTTCAGGATGATTCCAAAACCCTATCTTGAACAAGATGTATCTCTAAAAGTATAAGGCCTTAGGAGTTGAAATTTTAACAGAATGTACCTTGATTCATCTACTAAATAGCCTCCAATAGGTTCCTTCTGAAACATTGTAGAAAATAAATTACAGGAAAAATTCCAAGGTGTCTCAGATATAGCAGTGAAAACCCAAGACCTTGAGCTCTGATACCATATGTAAAGAACCAAATATCAATGTAGCATAGAAAAATGTTATAATAAGTACTCAACACCTTCAAAAAGAGAGAAATTCAAATAATAAACCTCTTCAATGGGTTAACCTCATTATGCCCACATAAATGTACAATTACAAGATGATTCCGAATGAAAATGTTTCCTTGGTATATATAGGAGACTAGGAGTTATAATTAAAACTAATGGACTAAATTTGACATAAATAAAATAACATTACTAATGTAATATTCCCCAATTAAGGGGTAATGAGCCACTATTTAGGGCTTAACATCTCATACACCCACTAGTTCTCAGCCACTAGGCGAAAATCCATCTATGCTCAACCACAAGGATGTCCACATCTCTATCTCACTGCATCTCACAGGAGAAAGACACTCACTAGTGCTCAACCACTAGGATCACCATCACCTATGATTAGCCATAGGCATGTCCTACTCAACATATCTCTGTCTCACTGTGTCTCATAGGAGAATCATTTGGAGTATCACATCATCTCAACTCTCTGCACAGAGGAGACAAATACATCATTTCATCTATATCTCAGAGAGAAAAACACACCCAACTCATCGAATTCCTCAACCCATAGAGGGGAACACAATGTTCCATCTCCATCTCATAGAGGAACTACACACCCATCTCATGGGCAAACCCAACTCATGGGCTTCCTCACCACATAGAGGGGCACTTAACATTCCATCTTCGTCTCATAGAGGAACCACAAACCCATCTCATGGGCACACCTAACTCATGGGCTCTCACTCAGGATGAACCACTCAGTTTGTGTCCTTGAGGATGTATCACGTAGTTGTAATCATCAATACTCCCTCTTAGCTAGGGAGGCATTCTCCACTAGTCCAAGTCTCTCACGAAAGTACTCAAACTTCTTCTTGGCAAGAATTTTAGTGAAGATGTCTACAATCTTCTCATGGGTAGGAAGGTACTCCACGTGTATTATTTTCCTCTACACCATGTCTCTGATATAATGATATTTTATCTCAATGTGTTTTGATCTATCATGAAACACATGGTTCTCAGATAGATTCACACAGATCTAGTTATCACAATGAATAGTAGTAGAATCCATCTCATGATCGAATAAAATTTTCAGAAGTTTGTGAAGCTACACTGCTTCACGAAATGCCACACTTAATGCTATGTACTCTAGCTCTGCAATACTCAATTCCACAGAGCTATGTTTCTTGCTGCACCAAGAAACCATGGAAGACCCTAAAGTAAAGCAACAACCAAAGGTCCTCTTCCACTTCACTATGCTCCCTACCCAATATGCATCGACATATCCCTATAAGCTCAAGTCTACACTGGAGGCATATCTCATGCCATATCCAATTGTGCCTCATAGGTATCTCAATACATCTTTTGTTGTTATCCAGTGATTTAGTCTCCGTTGACTCGTGAACTAGCTAAGAACATTCACTGCATAGAATATATCAGGTCTTGTGTTAATGAGATACATCAGTGATCCAATCAGTTGTCTATACAAGTGTGGATCAATATCTCCTAAATCAACATCATTCATCTTCTTCAAATCCATCACCATTAGTGTAGGCCTGGATTTTCATTTTTTCATATTGAACTTCTTTAATATCCCCACTAAATATTTTCCTTGACTCAAAAATATCATCAGTCCTCTGCCATGCTTCTTGTCCCAATAAGTGGTTCATCATACCCATATTAGAAGTCAAATCTCAATAACAAGGCTTCTTGAATAAGTCATCAAAATCAGATTCTTGTCACCAACAATGTAGGAATATAGGTTTGGATTAACATTCTTTCTGAAACCCAAACTCATCAAGTATCCATCCATCTAAAGTATTTTCCAACTCATGGATGATAGTATGAATGGAAGTGTATCAGGCTTACTAGATAAAATGTCTCATCATAGAAAATTCCCTTTGTTTGTGGTAATATTTTGACTACAAATCTTGCTTCATATTTCTTGACACTTTCATCAATTGCATGTCCCTTTTCCCCTTGCAGAGTTTGTTGAACCTAGATAGGGCTTTAATGTCCTACTACAATATCTTGGGGATATTAGTTGGATCAACTGAAATGATAATTGTGTCCCTCTAAACTGCTGAATGGAAGAAGGTAATGTTTCTTCCTTCTTCTCAATTTGTTTCACTCCCTCTGAATCAAGTAACTCCCTCTGAAGTCTGAAGGGTAGATATATTTTTTCTTGTTTTCTTGATATTTATGTCTTCTCAAGTGCTCTACCGAATCTTCAATATTTTATGACTTCTATAATAATAATAATTCAATAAAGGTTGGACTGTCGTACCAGGGATAATGGTCCAAGTCACGAGGGATCCAACACTAGATATAATACCTTTTATTTTCAAGAATGCAATCAACTATAGTTTTAATGATTAAATAAAAAATATTCACCCGGGCCTGTAGTCGTGCTCAATCTTGTATTTTATTTAAAGGAAGTAATCATTATCTCTCTTATATTCATCCTTTTCACGTGGGTTTGGATCAATGTTAGCACTGGAAGCATATCATCTTCCTTTCTTCCTGGATGAATTATTTATTGCATAGTGTCTATATTTGTCACATTTGAAGCACTGTATCTCTGTTATATCTCTTCACTGATCATAATCTAAAGCTAATGGAGTCTTCTATTCTCTGAGTGTTTTTCTGAATTTTATTTTGAATCTTTATCCTTTTTTCATTAAGTTCAAGAGCATGGTTATAATTAGGGGATTCTTCTACTCCTCTATTTCTAAGTCTAAGTTCTTCTTGGGTATAGTGTGTCCACAAATGATCAAAAGTGGGTAGTTTTTCCCTTCCACTGATACTTTCAAGAAATGGTTCCCAATGTTTTGGAAGGTTGTTGAGAGTGTCAGAAACAAGTTCTGATCTATTAGATATGCCTTCTCCAATCCCACCTAGCTGATCTCTGATCTCTGACATCTTCATAAAGAATGTAGCAATTATATCACCTTTTTTCATCTTGATACTTTGAAGCTGACTATTTAAGGTAAGGGCTATGAGGGTATTGTCACTCTGAAACATATTATTCAATGTTTTATACATTTCATAATTTGTCCTAGGGTTTGAAATATGAGGTAGGATATGATCTCTTACTGTGTAGATGATTATTTTCCTTTCCTTGATGTCATCTTCCTTTATTATTTCCTTCTCTTCATCGATAATGTATTTTGTATCACACTAAAAACGTCATCCTCTTCATGGGTTATATGAAGTATTGAATTCCAGAAACTGAACTTTCTTGATCCATCAAGCCTATCTTCCATCAATGTTTTGTTCTTCATATTTTCAAATTTCACAACTAGGATAGAAAACCTAATGGCTAAAACGCCATCACTAATGCTTATGAATGCCATAAATAATCCTTAATAATGTCACAGGTATGTTGGTGAGATAAAACGCTCCTTCAATGGGCTACAAGAACCTTAACACCAAAATTTTGCAGAAAATTGTGAAACCCTAGAAACCCTCGGGTAAAAAAATCAAAATGCTCAGAATTTCACTTTGAGAGTCTCTCGAGGTGCACTAGAGAAGGATGTACTATCCTATGAAAAATTATCCTCAACCTCCCAATATTAGAGGTAGAAACTCCTCAGAGAAGGAGGGTCATACAAAATTGCAGCAAACCCTAGAGGTTGTACGAAACTACATAAGAGAGGGGCGATTAGATTTAAATGCTTGTGCAGGGGTTTTTCAAAACATGTGCTCTCAAAACATGTTTATTTTTCAATAATTTATGCTCAAGAATGAATATTAATCCAATTTTAGCATTTTACTTCAACCATAGACAATTGCAGTTTCACCATTAACAAATTGTTGCAGCAACCAAGATCACTAGAAGAAATACCGTGCACAAGTACACAAGAAGTATCTTGGGAAAAACTTGTTAACAAGGGAAGAAAACCCAACCAATCCTTTTCTATATTCTTCAAGAGAAATACCTCCCATGCCATAAACCTACCAGACAAAATGGTGCTAACAAAACCTAGAAGACGAGCACCCAAGAGAGGTGTGCAATTCAGCCCAAGAACAAGTACTTCCTAAAATTTCAAAACTCACACTTGTGTTGTGTTTCCTCAATGGGGAAATTACCTTTATTTATATTAGACAAGAAATCTAAAAGTAGTGTCTATTGGCACAACATGGTCGACCTCAATAACTCACAATATAATTAATAATTACCATATCAATTATCTTTTACTTTATGGTGGCGATGACCTGTACCCTTTACATCACAAATAGGGTTACAGGTAAGTCTGACTCTTGGAAAATATAGAAAGGGATCTCATACACCCACTAGTGCTCAGTCACTGGGGGCACATCCATCTCCTCTCAGCCACAGGGACATCCATATCTCTATCTTACTGCGTCTCACGGGACAATCACACTCAATAGTGCTCAGCCACTAGGGTCACATTCACATGTGCTCAACCATAAGCATGTCCTACCCAACAGATATCTGTCTCACTGCGTCTCACAGGATAATCATCTAGAGTATCTCATCAGCTCAACTCTTTGCATAGAGGAGACCAATACATCCTTTCACATTCGTCTCAGAGAGAGAAACACACCCAACTCATGGTGTTCCTCACCCCACACAGGGGAACACAACATTCCATCTTCGTCTCAGAGAGGAACCACACACCCATATCATGGGAACACCCAAATAATGGGATTCCTTATCCCACAAATGGGCACAGAATGTTCCATCTCCATCTCAAAGAGAAACCACACACCCATCTCATGGGCACACCCAAATCGTGGGCTCTCTCTCAGGCCGAATCACTCAGTCTATGTCTTGGAGGATGTCTCATGCAACTATAATCATCAAAATATACCATTAAAATATTTTTTCATGACCCCTAAGTCATAAGGGAGGAGAAAACCATCATTTCTAGGTCAATACACACTTTTTCTTCGAAAAGGTTGACCCTTTTTCGAGAATCTATGAAGGGTGATGACATGGTGCCACTCTACCACTATAGGGGAGATGCATTGCTAGGGTGTCTCCCTATCTATGATTTTGGGGGGGGTGCCATTCTTGATGAGATAAAGGGGGGATATCCTCCAACTTCATCTACGGGCCAACTCTTTGAGATAGGGCTAGTTTTGTTCGACCCTCATGCTTCAACTTCACTTTAGGATCCTATCCAAGCTCAAGGATCCATATCATCAACAATATCCATCATTTTATCATGTTAGTTATGAATCTCAAGCCTATATACTGAGGTATTTTCAAGGTGAAAAGGAGAAATATTTCAGGTATCAAACTAATGATCTTGGTAGATTCATGCAAGGGATGGAAAATGAGAGCTTGGATAAGTGTTTCATCATCATCCATGGTTTGTAAGTATTCTGTTTGGGTTCTCATTTGAATATACCTGGACTATTTCCTTGAAGCTTTTGTATTCTTGCATGTGCTTGTTTATTATTCCTTCAATATTTGTAAATGAATTTGTTTGATCTATTCAACTAGAGTAGGAGATAGTGGTTTTTCTTTTTTTCCTATTTTATGTATCAAGTTGCACCAAGGATTTTGGCGATCAATATTGGATTGGAAGAAGCAAGGAATAACTTTGAAACCAAGTGCATCATACCCTTTCTCCCTCTCTCTTTATGATTGGTTAAAATAAGTTCACAGGGATGTTAGTTCTCATTTGTACTTTCCTGTCTTTGTATTAGGGGCTTATAATCCAAGGGAGGTTTCATATTTCTGTAGGGGAAATATTTCGTAACAAAAATTGGCGACTCCACTAGGTAAGGACTTTGACTACTCTTTCCTTGGATCATTTGAATCCTTTTCCTACCTTTATGTCATGTTTGCTATTGGGTTCTGATTTATTTCCCCTTTTATATTCTTCACTGAAGATATCACAAAGTCATTTATTGTATTTTCTTAGTTTTTACCCTTTTTGAGAAATTTTCTTAAACTTTCAAAAGGGTGTCACTCCCCTATAGTTCCTACTAGGGTGCCACTTTCCCCCTTTCCGCCCCTTAGAATTCTGGAAGAGGGTTCCATTAGCTGATTGGAACCCCCCCCCCCAAGCCTCCTACAGAGAACCATTCCCTTAAATGGCATTGTATCTACTTGCGAACAGGGGTGTCAATTCCCTTCTTTTGGTCTTTTTTCCCCTTTCTGCTTTCTCTTTATCATTTTGATCTTGAAGGGATTTTTTGCCGGAGACTCCTTCACTATCTTTGATTTTTTTTTCCTGCTAATTTGGTATTTATCACCCATTTATGTTTCTCCCTTGAGTTTGCAAATTTTCTCCTAGTTATGATCCCATAGGGTTAATAAGATCCCTTGGTTCTTCATGTCTTTGAGTTTCTTTGATCTTCGTCCTGAAAGGCTTTCAAATTTCTTTCTTGTTTAGGATTGTTCAACAACTAGGGTTTGAAAAGGTTGCTTAGTATTGAGCCTTCTTGTCTTCGTGGAAACATCTCGCCTTTCTGGATGATAAGGACTCTTTCTTTCCACAATCCAGCTTGATTTTTGTTTCTTTCTTCTCACTATTTGAGGATTTTCATGAGTGCTTGTCTTATTTATCTTTTTTCATATTTGAGTTATGTATTGAACATGTTATCCCCTATGTGTTGTCTTTCATTTCTCATCACTTTGAGTGTGATTTTTTTGATTGATTTTTTTCTTCGTAGTTCTCTATATCTAACATAGATCTCTTTCATCTGAAAGTTAAGAAGAATTGTTTTTGCATATCTCCTTGCATAAATAATCAAACAAAGACATTTTCCATTCGTTAGGAAGTTTTTTTAGGGTTTATGTTTGGAAAAAGAGCTAGTTTTGCATGTGCATTTTGGTTTTCGAAAACATTTTCTTGGTATTTTGGCATCGTATTGAACCATGAAATTGAAATTTGCATTGTTTTGAGAACTTTCTTGTGTCAAGAAGAATGGAAATCTTCTCCTTCCCATATGTATAATTCATCGAAAGAAAGAACTCCATATCATTCTTTTTCATTTTATTGGAGTTGAGTCTCTCACACATCATCAGTTTCATCTCTGTGAACCCTTTGAGTTAAAATCCATTAAAATAAATCACGTGCTAATAAAATCAACTAGAACATTGTTTGGTTTTAGCACACCAACAGTAGCACAGGATTAGGGTATTTCGACTAGGTGAAGCGAGTAAATTGTCCAAGACTATTAAACAATCTGTAGATAACTAAAGAGTGTATAAATCCAACTTTTGTATCAACATAGGTGGGAAACCCCCCTCACACAGGAGATAAACATGAGGTCATGCGTGACAGAGAAGTGGAGACTACCCCTCCAAATATTAACCAATTGTAGAAAACAAATTGTATATTGGGGGTTGTTCTTGAGAAACCACTGGTTTCATATGGCTTCAGTGATTCATGAAGTGCGAATCCATTCAGGGTGCTCGGGAGTCCTACCAGTCCACTTGTCTTCAGTTCTCTTTAATATCTCAGGACTTTTATATCCTACCTATACGTTCGATCCGACTATTGATTTTACCGGTCCGAAGGATGACTCTGATTTGGTATCCTTAGAGGCATTTCCTAGGTACATACAGAGGTGAATGTGGGGGGATTCTCATGGTAGACTTCATATCACACTCTCACTATCCTTGGAGGGCGATCCCGTGAAAGTGAGGGTTTCCTTCATCGAGAAGGGATGTTATGTGGAGGTCGGGGTAGCTACTTCTCACTTCTTTGGTAGTGGCTTCATATCTCGTCTTTGGAATATCCTTGAGCCTATTGTTTCTTGGTTGATTTATTTTATTTTTCATAGGAGTGTCTTTCTTTGACTTTCGTAGTCGGCCTTAGGATTGGATATTTTATAGTATGGAACCTGACTCCGAGGAACATCAACATAATGTTTCTTATGAACAAATGATCGCTAATCATAATTTTGAAACGGGGAGCGTCACTCCTGGAAGTGGCCATCATGTAAAAGAATATGTCCCAACCTCATAGATTTTAACCTTGTACAATATTTTAATGCAAATATATTTTCAATAAAAGAAGAAAAAAGATATAATGGAAAATAAACACATTACACAAAGAGTTTTCCCCTGGAAACCCAAACCAGGAAAACCAACATTTTCCATATTCATTCATAGTGATACATTGTTTACAATACAATATACATATATGAGCCAACAACATCCAAAACCCCAACCAAATGACCTAGATTAGTCAAAAACCCTGATTCTTTAACCATAAATAGAAAACCATTAGTAAAAACCATGTGCCAAAAAACCTCCCAACAATGGACACAAAAATCAAGCGAAAAATGAAAAATGAGGAAAAAATGTGACACATTTCCCGAGGAAAAAAGTTCTCGCGGGCGCTGCCCGTGAACCTCTCCAACCCCCCTGTGCACCTAGAGCAATGTAACTGAAACTATATCTATTCGTACAAATAATATAACACATACCCAACATTCTTCCACTTGTTGTTTTCTTTCAGTACAAGGGGTTACAAGGATACATAGTCAACAATCCAGGGAAGAAATGCCCATGGATCCTCTACACCAAGAGAACTTCTCAATGCTCACAAATTTTGTTAATGAATGCACAACATTCTTCAAAGTCTCCACCTTCATCAACAACACTTTCTTTTCTTCAATCATGTCTCTCAAAAAGTGATATTGAATATCAATATGATTTTTCTTTGAATGATAAGTCGGGTTCTTCTCCAGAAAAATTGCACTCTCACTGTCGCATTCTATCTTTACATCTTGTTGTACCAACCCAATACCTAAACACAATGTTTGTAACCATACTGCTTCCTTACTTGCATGAGTTGATGACACGTATTCAACTTATGTAGTTGAAAGTGCCACTACAACATGTCTTTGGCTCATCTAACTAATTTCCCCTCCAAACAGGTTAAACACATACCCACCTATAGATCTCCTACGATCCAAATTTCCATCCCAGTATGCATCCACAAAGCCATGTATGTACAACACTCTGTCCAATATTGGTCTTCCTTGGTAGCACAATCCATAGCTAGAAGTGCCACGCAAATATCTGAAGACCCTTTTTTATATTGTCCAATGCTCTTTCCTTGGTTGACATATACCTTCTCCCAACTCCCATTGCATGTGCAATGTTTGATCTAGTACAGACCATTTCACACATCAAACTACCAACTGCACTCGCATATGGAACACAAGACATGTCCTCCTCCTCTTCATCTTTCTTAGAACACTGATCCTCATATAACTTTACACCAACAGGAATAGGGACCTTGATCGGTTTGCATTCCTGCATATTAAACCTCTGCAATATTGTCTCGACATATTTTCTCTGATTTAACCACAGTTTCCTCTATTTTGATCTCTTTTAATTTCCATGCCCAAAATGAAATTTGAAGCACTGATATCCTTCATGTCAAATTTAGAGGATAGCTGAGTTTTCACATCCTGGATAATCTACCTGTTGTTTCTTATCAGCAACATGTCATCCACATAAAAGACCAAATAAATCAAATGATCACCGACTAATTTAAAATACACACAATGATATTTTTTTCTTCTTGCGAAGCCAAGTCCCAACATATAAGTATCAATTTTTTTATACCACATCCTTGGTGATTGTTTTAAACCATACATAGACCTTTTCATATTTCATACCATCTCCTTCTTTCCCTTCACAACAAATCCTTATGGATGCTTCATATAGATTTCTTCTTCTAGATGCCCATGTAGGAATGATGTCTTCACGTCCATCTATTTTAATTCAAAATAAAATGCAGCAACAACATATAACATAAATGTTATAAAAGTTAACTTGGAAACATGAGAAAAAATATCACCAAAATCAATTCCCTCAACATGTGAATAACTCTTTGCTACTAATTGATCTTTGTATTTTTCCACTTTACCTTATGCATTCATCTTCTTTTTAAATATCCATTTTATTCCAATGGGATTTCTTCTAGTTAGTGACTCCGCTAGATACCAAGCCTAATTCTTATCCAAGGCTTCCATTTGTTCATCCATGAAATTTTCCCATAGTTTTCCATCCTTTGAATCCACTGCCACCCTAACAGCCCTAGGATTATCATTAGTAATAGAAAAAAAAAATTGAATGAAAATCACATGGACCATAACTTTCTGGTAGCGTTCTTTCTCGAACCCATCTCCTCAATACTAGAGTACGTGGATCTTCTTATTCTGATTCTTGTTCTTCTGTAGAGTCTAATTCATCATCCTTTAAATCAAACTCTATTTTCTATGGTTCTTCCTTACTTGGTAGGACTTCCTATTTAATAACATCCTTCATTTCTCTAAATACCACATATCACTACGCACAACCTTCATGGTTGATGTGTTCCAAATATTATAACCTTTGATAATATATTTATACCCAATAAAGATACACTTTTCAACCTTCATATCTAGCATTGATGAGGGTGATATGTTGACTAGGTAACATGCAGTACTCATGGCCTTTTCCTAGAATTCTTTCCCTAACCCGGCTCCATGGAGCATGCACCTTGATTTTTCCATCAACCTCTTGTTCATCCTTTATGAAACTCCATTATGTTGACGTGTATGTGGATTAGTCTTCTACCTTTCTATACTGCACTTCTTATAGAATTCTTCAAATTCATTCCCGTGGAACTCTCTGCCATTATCTGTCCTCAACACCTCAATTCTTTTCTCTCTTTGATTCTCAACAACATCCTTAAACTATTTAAACCTGTCAAAGACTTCAAATTTATTCCCGAGGAAATATATTCAAGTATTCATTGAGAATTAATCTATAAATGAGACATAGTACACATATTTTCCCAATGATGGAACCGACACAGGTCCAAACAGATCATTGTGAACTAGCTGTAAAGTTCCTTCTTCTCTCATTACACCAGAGTGGAATCTTACCCAATTCCGATTCCCATATACACAATGTTCACAAAAATCAAAATCCAAAGAGTAGTTAGACATATCTTCAACCATACCTTTATTGTTTAGTAGTCAAAGACCCCTCTTTTCGATATACCCCAGTCTTTAATTACACAACATGACCTTACTGTAGGAGTTCTTTCTTCTTCAAAACCAGTATCACGGACAATGGAACTATTACACCCATCACTAATAGTGCTTACATGTAGCTTATACATAGTTCCAAACCAAAATCCCTTCAACAACACCATTGCTCCTCGAACCATCCTGCAGGTTTCCTTTTCAAATATTGTTCTTACCCCTACATCATCCATTTTTCTTACAAAAACCAAATTTTTGGTCAAACCCAGGATGTGAAGAACACTAGATAGTGTTCTAATCCTTCTATCTATAAGCCTCAACTTGAATTTTCCTCGTCCTATGAGTTGTCGATTCATCATCTAGGAAAAAATTACCTTTATCATACCTTTCACATTCAAAGAACCACTCTATTTGGGGTGTTATATGAAAGGATGCACTTGAGTCAACCAATCAAGCCCGATGATTTGCATGTGTTCTTGAAGAATCCAAGTACACATCCCCTCCTTCCTTGGAGGTATTTTCTTCTGTAGAAGGAGCTTCTTGAGATCCCTTTTTTTCTCTCAATTTTGGATCTACAGTGCTTCTTTTACTGCCCTTCTTTTCCACATCTTCAACATACCTTTACAAATTTTTCAGGAGATTTAGATCTACCCTTAGACTTATATCTCCCACTTGAGGACTTATATCTATTTATTTCCCATGAGCGTCCTCTTGCAAATAATGCATTGTGCACTGTTCTTCCATGTTCTTTCGTCTCATCTCCTCCGACAACAAGGATGAGACCACTTCATCAAACTTCAAGGAAGTTGTATTACTACCTATTGCCACAACTAGACTATCCCAAGAGTCTGGTAAAGAGCATGGTAAATTGATACACTTATCTTCATATAATATTTTAATCTCAACATATATATTAACTGACTTACCATAGTATTGAAGGTTTTCAAATATTCTACCACCGAGTTTCCATCTCTCATCCTCAGGTTATACAAATTATTTCTCAGGAAAAGCTTATTTACTAGGAACTTAGATTGATACAACTTCCGCAACTTATCCCATAAATATTTGGTTGTAGCTTCCCATGACACATTGAGTAATACTGAATTTGAGAGACAAAGTCGGATTGTGCTCTTCTCCTCCCGATCCGAATTTTTGCAGTCATCTGTTGAAGTTCTTGAATGTGTCGTCCACTGTGATCCATTGATGTTTGTCCACAGCAGATATTTCACCTTGAGTTTCCACAACTCAAAATGTTTCCCATTAATCTTAAACTTCTCGACATTTCTTTTCAGCTGAAAAATCAATACCATAGATCTGTAACAAGGCTTATCAAAGTCTCAAGCCAAAGACTTGACCACAAAGGCGTTCCCCTATCTCATACCAAATGTAGATTTTAACCTTGTACAATATTTTATCGCAAATAAAATTTCAATAAAAGAACATAAAAGATACAATGGAAAATACACACATTACACAGAGATTTTTATTTTTCCCACGGAAACCCAAACTGAGAAAACCAACATATTCTATATTCATTCGTAGTGATACATTGTTTAGAAGACAATATACATATAGGAGCCAACGGTATCGAAAACCCTAAAGTCAAAAGCCCTAATTCCTTAATCTGAAACAAAAAACCATCAACAAAAACCAAATGTTGAAAAACCACCCAACAATGGACATGAAAATCGAGGCAACATGAAAACGAGGCAAAAATGTGATACGTCCAATTTGATTAGGGTAGGATCCTAGGAAATTACTTCAGCATGTAGAAAAGGAATTAGAAAACCAAATTCATTGCTAGAAACTCGATGACATTGAGCAAGGAAAAAAGAGGTTTGTAGAAAAACATTCCAATGTTTACAAATGGTTCTAAATCTTGTCAATAATAAGAAAAGGAGACCAAAAAAAAATATCAACTCCAAAATCTGATATGGCAAACAACTCCAAAGGCATGGATCCATAACCATATGAAGAAGTTGCCTAGCTCGCAAAGTGAATAGAACTATTATTTAATGAAATCTAAAACATAGAATCTTAAATGAATACCAACATGAGTAAAACCATCAATATTGTAAAACAATTGAAAAAAATGAAGTAAAATAATAAAATCATTATTGCACCTGTAGCAAAGGATATTGGCATGGTCTAAGCTGAATCAGTCAAACCTGGGGTTTATTCTACCAGAAAAACGAACAAAATACTTGGAATGAACCATATAGAGAGCTTTATGGCTTGGGAGTTTAAAAGCATCGGGTTTAACGGTTGGCCCAGCCATTTCTAACAACATATAACTCGAAAACATTAAACAACTCGTGATGAACTGGTTTTAAAGGTGTTTGAGAGGAACTGAAAAGCTAAGCAACACCTGTTTATTTTTTCCATCGAATAAACAAGGGCTATTTAATTTTTCAAGTAATTAAATTTCCAAATTTCCGAGAATTGAAAGCAGATTTATATATTTTTTTCGTTCCTTTGATCTTTTGCAATGATAAAGTTAGAAGAGGAGTTTATAATGCTAAAGTTTTGGCCGAAAAGAAAGAATAAATTGGTTCATTAAAAGAAAAACAATAAACTGTGTGGAATACTAATTTGAGTAAGAAACGTGACAGGGAGGACTTAAGTGGTCGTGGAGCTCAGAAGATTTTAAATCGGCCTTCATAACATGAAGGATTCAACGAAATTGGTTTCTTATCCCCGAACAGAGTGCAAAGCAGTTAATTGAAAACTATATAATAAAGCAAAACATAATCGAAGTTAACGATATGTATTCTAATGCATTATTGCATTATGTATTCTTTTTAATTATATATATTCTTTCAGTATCTGGAACTAGATAGTTATAAATTAAAATATATACAACCAGGTTTATTGTGTTCTTTTTGAACTATGTATTCTTTCAATATCTAGAAATATATAGTTATATATAAGACTATGATTGGATTTTGAAATTCTCTTAAAATCACTTAAGAAGAAGTTGCATGTGCATAAAACTATCCAGAAACATACATGATTCACTATGGCGTGATTAGTCAAATCAAGGTCAACTAAACTGTTTGGGTGTGCCATTGTTCTTGCCACTATGATCACATGTAGAATACGTTTAAGTATAAATGATTCACTATTGCATCATTGCTCAACTTAGGTTCTTACGACAGTTTGATGTGGAAGAAATGTTTGCTTTCGTGCAATTATGATAATAAGTACAATATGTTATGTTCAACTAACAAAATGAGTAGAAAATAAAAATAAAAACAATTAAGTAGGTGATGTTAATCAATAAGGTGGTTTAAGAGTAATATATTCGAAGCTAAACCACATATATTTACTGGATGACTCAATTTGTTTTCTAACTAAAAGATTGAAATCTTTATTTTATTTTCTGGGAGGGAGTGATGATTGATTTGGGATTGTATACGGGAGTGATCTTATATGTGATTTACTTAACTCTAGGAATTAAATTTAATAACTAAATTTAATAACGTTTGAATTTAACTGATGTTAATTGTACAGCTACAGTTTCACATGCGCTTAATTGCAGACTATTCATTTTCAGATCGATGAAGTGTGCGGTGAAAAATTTGGTAACAATTGAGATGTCCAGTAATTAGATAATTTGGTAAAGATTGAAAATTTTGGTAAAATTTCCATACGTCTTTGAAACCATTTAATATCTTGAAAAAAACTTAAAAACCACTCAACTATACCTTTTAAAATGTAACTATACCTTGCAACAGGAAAGTAGGTGGCCATAGACAGAAGGGTGACACTAAGTTGGATGAGAGAATCCGATATTAATAGATTCGGAGATTGGAGTTGAGGTAGGTCACAATAACAATAATTACAACTCGTTTCTATCTGAGAGTAATGAAAATGCTATTCGTTCCTATATAACAACCACAATAATCACCAACTCGTTTCCATATAACAGTAACACAATTGTTACTTGTTATTATATAACAACCACAGTAATTACTATTACAATAACATTAATTACAACTCGTTTTTTTATAATAGTAATAAAAAACCTTAGTCTAAAGGTTCTTCCAAATGACTTTTTTTTGTGATCTAAATAATCCACATGCTAGTGCATATAAATAAACTTGCCATTTGATCTCCCATACATATGGAAATCATAACACGTGGCCTTCGAGAGAAAACATTCATGTTTTTGATAAATTGTATGAGAAAAACATGAAAACAAAATGAGTCCATAACTTAGTTGTAATTATGGTTGCTTTTAACTTTGATGCATAGCAATAGAAAATAAAACTAAGCACTAGCTGAACCACTTGGAGGTTGTGGTCATGCAAGAACGAATACACAAGGTTCACAGGAGGTTTGTCATCTTCGTTTGACAGGATCGCCTGAAAGAGAATCAAACAGAGCATTCATGAGACGACTTAGGATATCTTGACCATGAAGTTGATCTCCCATGTCCCTTCTCTTGTGGAAGATAAGTTGCAGATGTTCCTCTAAGAAAGTGTCTCTGGCTCAAAGGTTGAAACAGGTTGAGGTGCATTAACAGGTTTCATTGTTGTTGTAATTCCTTCCTCGTGCCAAGATGGAGAGGTATCTTCCTCAACCAAACATCCTTTCACAAGTGACTTAGGTTTGACAATCTTAGGAAGTCATCCAGAATTGTGAGGGGGAAGGTATGAGGCATATAACTGGAGAAGGTACCTCAGAAGGAACCAGAGGAATATCTTCTTTGACATAAGCCATGGAATTGTTCTCGTCCATCTAATTTTGATTGTACATGAGAGAAATCTCCAAGGAAAGACCAACAGAGCGTATGGAAGGAATGGGAGGGGGAATTGGAGTTGAGGAGGGGTCATCGAGCCAAAAAAACTATAATAGGCACCCATTTTGGTTTTCCTCTTTCATGCAGTATTAAAAAGGAAGGGGAGAAAATGACAACAATAAGGAGAGGAGAACACAAAAAGTTAAAAAAATTAGGTTGGAGAAGAAATCTATCAACCAAACCAGAGAGATGAAAATAGTCATACCTTACCTCTATAGAAGCAGTTGAAATGACAATGAAGAGCTCCATAAAGACCGTATTGATGGCACTTAGCCCCCATTGAATGTTGTGCATACTAAAGATACTAGGAGGAAGGATGAAGGTAGGGAGTGTTAATTTGGGGATGTTTTTTCAATACTTGTTAATAGTATTGAGGTTTAAATTTAAAGAGACCCACTCATTAAATTTATCTAGAGATACTCATTAAACAAACACATTAATAATAAACAAAAGTGATGAGACTATAGTTATTCATTAGGGTTTTAATGCAACTAATCTCTAGTCTATTCGTTAGAGTTTTTCATGTTTGTTAAATACTTATTAGATATAATTATTCATTAGGGTTTTAATGCAACTAATCTCTATTCTATTCGTTAGAGTTTTTCATGTTTGTTAAATACTTATTAGATAAATGCATGGTATTAAACAAACAAAACTACTCATTAAATAATAATAACTAAATAAATTATCCACAATCGCACAATAATAAACAAATGCAATTACTCATTAAATAATAATAACTACTCAATAAATTATCCACAATCGCATAATAATAAACAAATGCAACTACTCATTAAATAATAAAAGCTATTCATTAAATTTATACAGAGCTACCCATTAAAAAAACACAAAGTAATAAACAAACACAGCTGCTCATTAAATAATAATAGCTATGTTGGAATAATGCTTAGTTTAGAAGACTAGATTGGGTTAGTTGAAGATTTGTAGGAGTTGTTGAGATATTCTCTCAACCTCTATAGCTATGTTTGGGGTAAGTTGAATCTGAGTTCAACTATATATATACGTATGTATGTGTGCAATAATAATCTATTTTTCTGTATGTATTTCATGTGTTTCACTGCTCTCATATTTCCCAACTTAGTATCAGAGCTAGAACAGTCTTGACTCTCTCACAAGATGGACTGGAATATGAGATAGATTGCAAGCTCATAGATTTGTACATATGTAGTGTATGTAGTGTAGGAGAGTGTTAAATTTCTGTGTGTTGCTCAGTGTATTAATTTTTTATTTTAAGTGAGTTATTGTTGGAGCATATCGCTTACTCGAAGTTGACGGTGTGAACTATTGTTCGCTGTGTGTGACCTGAGGGACTGCGATGGTTATATTTGTTTGACGAGTGGTGTGTATCTGTGTTGACGTAAAGAGGAGGAGCGGTGCTGCACGACAGAGTCTCAGCTTACTGCATTACGATCTGAGCCCACACTACTGTCTCACTGCAATAGGGTTCTCAGGCTCCCACTAGGATTTGTGCGCGCAACCATGAGTCGTATTGACTCAGATTTGAGCTGAGCCATTGATCAAAGGAAACCATAAATTCCGCGGCGTGACTTTGAGGTCGATTCTCACCATATTGTCATCTGTTGTAAAAGAGATCTGCTCACTGTATTCACAGTATCCATAGATCTGTTTTCCCACCATAATTTGAACCTTCGGTTGCGGGCCATCACCGATAGAAAAAGGAGAAGAGAAGCCGCCCAGATTGTTGAAGATGCCACTATTGAATAAATGCTCCGTGTAGAGGAAAGTCTTGAAGCAGATTTGAAGGAAGAATGTGTTGGTCAGAATGGGGGAAGGTTTCCCTTGCGTCCTTTAGTTGTTTTTTCCAATCTATGTTTGTAGTGTGTGTCCATCTTGTTATTTTGTAGTGTGCTATTTTTCAAGTTTGTATTTTGTATATACAATGAAGAACCAATCATTGAACAGAGTAGTATATGTTATAGCTAGTGGTTCTCGACGTTTTTCGGTGCCAAGAGAATACATCACTGGTTTGAGTATGTGTACGAATCTGTTATATGTTGTAGACTCTTGTTGTACTTCGGTGCTCCAAGATCGACAATTACAGGTACGTGGTGAGTTTAAAGTTTTGTGTGTAAGTGTCTATGTAAAATAAAAACTTGTATTTTGATGCAAGCTGGTAGCCCTAGTATCAAGTACATTGTTTTTATTGGAGGTCACCTTGTGTAAAGGAATGTTGAGGACATTCAGTATCCAAACTTTTCTTCTAGATACTGAAGGATAGCCGAAAACAAAAATCGGACAGATGAAGGCAAGTTCATAGAATGCATCAATAATTGTCAACTTTTATCACGGAAGCCCCGATGAGCCAAGTTGTCAAATTGTCTAGTATACAAGTGCAAGAAAGATGGTCATAGGAGTTTTGACTTTAAATGTGTCGATGGAAAGCTCGAAGAAGAGGAAGAAGAAAGAACGGAAGCCGTGTGATTGCAGAGTGAGTTTCAGTGCTGAGGAAGACCGACAGACGAAAGTTCAAGTGTTGTAATTTTTTAATTGTGATTAAGTATTGTAATTTGTAAAGTAAGCATTAAGGAAGGGTGTTGGAATAATGCTTAGTTTAGAAGACTAGATTGGGTTAGTTGAAGATTTGTAGGAGTTGTTGAGATATTCTCTCAACCTCCATATCTATGTTTGGGGTAAGTTGAATCTGAGTTCAAGTATATATATACCTATGTATGTGTGCAATAATAATCTACTTTTTCTGTATGTAATTCGTGTGTCTCACTGCTCTCATGTTTCCCAACTTTGGTTTTCCTCTTTCATGCAGTATTGGAAAGGAAGGGGAGAAAATGACAACAATAAGGAGAGGAGAACACAATAAGGAGAGGAGAACACAAAAAGTCAAAAAAACTAGGTCTGGAGAAGAAATCTATCAACCAAACCAGAGAGATGAAAATAGTCATACCTTACCTCTATAGAAGCAGTTGAAATGACAATGAAGAGCTCCATAAAGATTGTATTGATGGCACTTAGCCCCCATTGAATGTTGCACATACTAAGGAGACTAGGAGGAAGGATGAAGGTAGGGAGTGTTAACTTGTGGGATGTTTTTTCATACTTGTTAATAGTATTGAGGTTTAAATTTAAAGAGACCCACTCATTAAATTTATCTAGAGATACTCATTAAACAAACACATTAATAATAAACAAAAGTAATGAGACTATAGTTATTCATTAGGGTTTTAATGCAACTAATCTCTAATCTATTCGTTAGAGTTTTTCATGTTTGTTAGATACTTATTAGATATAGTTATTCATTAGGGTTTTAATGCAACTAATCTCTATTCTATTCGTTAGAGTTTTTCATGTTTGTTAAATACTTATTAGATAAATGCATGGTATTAAACAAACAAAACTACTCATTAAATAATAATAACTAAATAAATTATCCACAATCGCACAATAATAAACAAATGCAATTACTCATTAAATAATAATAACTACTCAATAAATTATCCACAATCGCATAATAATAAACAAATGCAACTACTCATTAAATAATAAAAGCTATTCATTAAATTTATACAGAGCTACCCATTAAAAAAACACAAAGTAATAAACAAACACAGCTGCTCATTAAATAATAATAGCTACTCATGCAGCTAATCTATAGTCTATTCTTTAGGGTTTGTCCATTAGTTATGGAATTTTAAATTTAATCAAAGCTACTAATTAACAATAAAAAAGCATCCATTCTATAGTTAGTCGATTAAGTAAGAAAAATGGTCTACACATTTTTACACTACGTATAATTTGTCTATTAATTACACATACTACGCATGTTTAATTTGATAGTTTATGGACTACGCATGTTCAATTAATTACAATGGACTAAGCATGTTGAAAACTAAATTTATGTTCAACTACACATGTTTACTTAGAGGTTGTCTATGTCTGTATGTCTGTTAATAAACAAACACAGCTACTTATTCAATAATAATAATTAAATAATAATAATATTTACTCTACTCATTAAATAATAATGATAGTTATTAGTTAAATAAATACATTAATAATAAACAAAAAAAAACACAACAACTCATTAAATTTAATCAAATAATTTATTTTTAAGGTCACGGTCAAGTCAACACATTAAATTGGTGTATCAACTCCCTTGTTTGTGGGACAAGGGATCTCCCTCCGCCCAACAATTTGACTGGTAAAGTCTATGAAAGTATACATACCCTACCCCTCTAGATTTGAACTTATAACCTCTTAAAAAAAAACACATATTCTTAACACATGTTCTTAAACAAACGCTTACCAATAAATAAAGCTACTCATTACAAAAAACTCTAAATAATAAACAAACAGGACTACTCATTAATAATAATAATAGCTAGTCGTTAAACAAACACATTAATAATAAACAAAATCCACAACAACTCTTTAAATCTAGCAAGAGCTATTCATTAAACAAACGCATTAACAATAAACAAAAGCATTCAGTCTATCCTTAATCGATTATAGTCTACAGGTACGTTTCTCTAGTTAAACAAACACATACCAATAAACAAAGGGAATTAGTCTATAGTTATTCAATTATAATCTACATGTTTAGGGATCCACAAGTCTATAGTATTTCGTTTATAGTTTCGACGTTTATACATCACATCGGCTGCGATCAGAATATCAGAAAGGCCATCTCTTGTAAGATGAGAACATGGGAAAGGACAATTCTTTCGATTCATTGGATTAGAACATCTGCTACCAGCAATAGTTAAGGAAAATATGTAAAGTGGCTCGAATGTTGGGAAGAGATCCAAAAAAATTCTTGTGAAGGAATACATGCTGGTTCCCCATTGAAGGCAGACTCAAAAGCGATTAAAAAGACATTGATTGTGATACTTCCTTCAATGAAATCCCTATATGCATGCATATGAGGAAAGACTATAAAGTTGAGCACCTAAAATAGTAAAGGTGAGAACCAATGGTACACCTAAATACCAGAAATGGCTAGAACATGAGATCAAAAAAAATGGTAAACCTAAATCGTTCAGATGCAAAATCGCTAAATCTAAATCACTCAAAACCTAAATCTCTACGAACCAAAACAAATGCTAAACCTAAATCGTTGAAAACCAACGCTAAACCTAAATCGCTAAATCAGAAATTGCAAAAAGCTGAGATCCAAAACAAATGTCATAACTAAATCGAAACCTAAATCCCTCATTGCTATGTAACCTATAAATACAAAATAGTAAATCAAAACGGAAGCAAAGGTGTAAACCGTAAATAGTAAATTATAAGAAACTTTTCTGGAAATTTTAACAGAGACAGAGGAAGGTCTTACCTACTTCCCAAATGTTCTACTTGATGCTATGCTTAGTCTGCCTCCTTCTCACTCGAATATTTTTCTCGATGTCAGAAACACTGATCTCGTTCTCTTTGATCGTGTCCCAATCCATTCAATCTGTCTGCAATCCCTCTACAATACTAGTATGAATGTTGTAGCTGTAAGTATTTATAATGTTTGCAAAAACGTGGGAATAACAACATGAAAAGTAGGGAAAAAAAAGTGGCAGTAACAACATGACCATATCAACTAGTAACAACTACTTTATAAAAGTGGTTGATATAAAGATGAAAAATGACTTCGATCCCCATATATCAACCATTTTTATAAAGTGGTTGATATAAAGATGAAAAATGACCCGTATATCAACCACTTTTATAAAGTGGTTGTTGCTAGTTGAAGGACAACCTCCATGGTGGAAGAATAATTAAGAAAAAAATATTATTATTAATGACTTATTATTAATATTTATATTAATAAAGAATACATTAATAATAATAAAATTAATAATAATACATTGTGGAGGGTTTAGGAGAGATATGTCCATATAATTCTCAAGGTGACCTTTTAAACTTTATCATCACTGCATATGGGATACATCCCTTATGTGGTTATGCCCACCTTCAAGGAGGGTCATACACCAACAAACACCTGATCAAAGACAAGGTTGCCCCAGAACACTTCTAGGGTCTTATCCACCAAGGTACAAGACCAATGATCAACTTATGCCCCAGGCATGGGTACCCTCGAACATGTCCAGGGGCCCTAGTCATATCTGGAGACTTTAATGGCTTGATCCCAGACCAAGAACCCCAGTCATTCATATACTCAGAGCCCTCTCAAGGGTCTTTACTTCTTGGTCCAAGACCAAGAACCCCAGTAGTCTACTGGGGGCCCTTTACAAGGGTCTTTTTCCATGGCACTGACTATTTCGTCCCAGACCAAGAACCCTAGGAGTGCACTGGGGTCCCTAGATCTCGGCTAGGGTCTTTTCCATCCTCCCAGAGAATGTCTCTTGCAACTGCTTTAAATTTAACACTCCCTAACAACAAGAGAGACATTCTCAGCTACACCAAGCTTGTCACGAAAGTATACAAACTTCATCACGGACAGTGGCTTGGTAAAAATATATGTTGTTTGTTCTGTTGTCGGAACATACTGAATGCTGAGAACGTTCTTCTGAACCATGTCCCGGACATAGTGTTATCTCATCTCAATGTGTTTCGATCTCTCATGAAACATTGAATTCTCGGTGAGCTTTATACAACTCTGATTGTAACAGTGAATGACTGTGGGTTCAAGCTCTGAACTGAACAAGTCTGAAAGTAGCTTCCTAAGACACACTACTTCTTTGCTAGCAACACTTGCAGTAATGTATTCTGCTTCTGCTGTGATTTGGGCTATGGAGCCGTGTTTCCTGTTGGACCAGGAAATCATAGTTGAACCCAAACTGAAGAAATATCCAGAAGTTCTCTAAATCTAAATCTGGAAAACCATGGAGCATTATACCTCCACTGGAAGTGTATTTGAGACCATAATCTATAGTTCCCCGAACATATCTTAGAATATGCTTCACAGCAACCATATGTATATGCTTTGGTTCGCACATGAACTGGCTGAGAGCATTTACCGCATAACAAATTTCTGGTCTCGTTTGTAGGAGATACATCAGGGACCCAATGATCTGCCAATATAAGGTGGGATCTTCTGGATCTTAACCCATGACCTGATATTGTAGTTTATTTAGATTAGAGATCATTGGTGTGGTCATGGACTTGCAGTCCATCATGCCAAATATGTGGAGCACATCAACTGCATATTTACTCTGTGAGAGAAATATCTCTCCTAGTATCTGTCAAACCTCCAAGCCCAAAAAATAGTGCATGGGCCCCAAGTCTTTCATTTCAAACTCTATAGAAATCTCTCTCTTAGTTTGAGCTATCAAGTTTTCCTCTCCAGTGAGGAACAAATCATCCACGTATAAGACTAGGATAACTAAATGATTTTGAACAATCTTTATATAAATATTTGGATCTGCTATGCTCTTGGTGAATACAATACTTTGCAAAAAACTGTCTATTCTACCGTACCAAGCTCTCTGAGCTTGCTTCAACCCATACAAGGCTTTCTTGAGTTTGCACACATGATATCTTTTATCATTTATCACAAAACCTTCAGGCTGCTCGATGTATAGTTCTTGTTCAACTTCACCGTTAAGAAAAGCAGTCTTAACGTCCATTTGGTAAAGTTTCCAGCCAAAAACTATTGTAAGAGACATAATAATCCTTATTGAAGTATACCTGGCAACTGGAGAAAAAATCTCGTCGTAGTCAATTCCCTTTTTTTGAGAGAAACCATGAGCCACAAATCTCGCCTTGTATTTCTCAATACTTCCATCTGCTGCATGCTTTATCTTATAAATCCATTTTGAAGTTACTACTGATTTTCCATGAGTTCTAGGAACTATGGTCCATAGATCATTGTTTAGACTAGAATCATATTCTTCATTCATATAATCCTTCCCCACTTGATGTTTTGAGGCTTCAAAAAATGTGGAGGGATCTGAATCAATCACATTATTTAAATTTTCTATGAGACCAGAGTACTTATCTCGTTTCTTTCTTTCTTTGAAGGTGCCCTTAGGAGCTTAATGATTTCCTGCTTCTTTTGATATTTCCCGACACTCGGCTCGTTTCCTTTTAACAGGAGGTATCTCCATTGGAAACTCAATAGTATCCCTTGAGGGATCCACTGGAAATTCTGAGGTTTCCTCCCTCTGCTCATCGGGAAGAGGAGAATCCAGTGGTGGAGCTTCCTGCTCCTCTGAATCACATGGAAGGTCTCTGGTCCGACAAAAAGTTATTTCTTCATGAAAAGTCACGTCTATGCTTACTTCAATGAAATTTTGACCTGGGATATAAATCCTGTAAGCTTTTGAGGTTTCATTGTATCCCACAAAAGTTTATTTCTTACCGGAGGGCTCTAGCTTAGTCCTCTTCTCTTTTGGAATGTGTATATAGACTGGACTACCAAATATTCTTAAGTGATCAACAGAGGGCTTAATTCCAATGAAAACTTCTTCAGGAGTTTTCGCTTCAAGGGATTTGTGTGGACATCTATTCTGAATGTAGACTGGAGTATTGGAAGCCTTGGCCCAAAGCGACAAAGGTAATTTTTGGTCATGCATCATGGCCCTGGCTGCTTCACAGATAGTTCTATTCTTTCTTTCAGCAACCCCATTCTGTTGAGGGTTGTATGGAATAGTTAGCTCCCTCTTAATTCCAGAAGCCCGACACAGTTCGTCGTATTTGAAGGAGTCAAATTCTTTATCATTATCTATTCTGAAAACTCAGATGTGTCTTCCTATTTGATTTTCAACAAGATTCTTGAAATTTTGAAATTTGCGAAAAGATTCATCTTTAGTCTGTAAGAAATAAATCCAAGTTTTACGCAAACAATCATCAATAAAAATGATTTAATAAATACAACCATTCATAAACAATGCAGACATGGGCCCACAAAGATCATAATGAATTAAATCCAGAATTCCATTTGTTTTTCTATTACTGAGAGGATAGGGTTTCTTTGTATTCTTACCAAGTGAGAAACCTTTACAAACACTATCATGCTCAATAGAAAATACTGGCATACCTGTCACCATCTTTTGCAAACCTCAAAGTGCGTTGTAGTTGAGATGTCCAAATCTTCTATGCCAAAGCTTGCAGGGATTTACAGGTCTCATGAACTAGGGCTTGAACAACCTGACCTGAAATTTTATACAGTCCAGTCTCACAAGTTCCAATAGTTATAGAAATGTTTATATCTTTACTTGAGGACCACAAGAGAGCCTTCCCTTTGGATAAATCTACTGAGTAACCTTTACTTTCTAAGACTGGAACATAGATTAAATTTTTCTTTAGACCAGGTACATAAATAATTTCATCAATGTGAAAGATATTACCTGAGTGAAATCAGAAAGAGGTAGATCCAAAGCCTTTTTTCATAGGTGTCGTCATCACCCAGTTCCACCTTTGCCTTGAATTTCTTGTCTTGATAGTTTGCAAGGTTTTGTTTGAAGCCTTTCATGTGTCTGGAAGCACCACTGTCTATTAACCAAAACTCCTTTGAATTGGTAATAGTGTCGAAAAACGCTGAGATAAGATAATATTCCTTTTGTTGTTCTTGCCCTTTGGTGGTAGCCCTAGTTTGTCTTCTTTGAGGCTCCTCTTGAGGTTTATCCTCTTAAGTGGCAACTAAGGCTTGGAATATTCCTCTTTTTTTTCTGCTGAGAGGGAGGATTCCTACAATCTCTTGCATAATGTCCTAGATTATTGCAATTAAAACATTTAACTTTAGATAAATGAGGATTGAGATGATATAGCTTACCTTGGGGTTCCTTACCTTTGCCTTTTGATTTAGGGAACTTCTTCCATTTTTTGGTCTTTTCTACAAGGGCATGATATTTCAGAATTGAATAATCATTTCTGTTGTTTATTCTTCCTTCTTCTTCTAAGCCGTCATGCCACAATATTTAAAAATTAGGTTGGGATTCTCTTCCATTCACGGATGCAATAAAAACTCCCCAAGCATCAGGAATTCCATCAAATGTTGTTTGAACAAGGTCATCATCATCTACATGAAATCCTATTGCAATAAGCGGATATTTGGTTTGAGCAATTTTGGAGAAGAAGGTAGCAACTGTATCATCCTTTCCCATTTTCAAAGTTCGTAATTGTTTCTTCAAAATTCTTTTTTGTGTTGGTGCCTTCTTTTCATAGAGGTTTTCCAAGGCATCAAAACAATCTTTGGCAGTTCTTAGATGACCAATGATGGGCATCATGCTGTCTTTCATAGAATAAAAAATGATTCGTTTAGCCTTGGTTTGTTTCCTTTTGTATGTTTCCCTGGTTGTGTTTGAGGTGGGTTATTCAATCTCCCTAGAGATCAACTCTTCTATATCATTCTCTTCAAGAATGTTCACTATTATGTATTTCCAAGCATTAAAATTTGCAGCCCCTACAAGTCTGTCTTCATATTTAACTAATGCGGAATCCATTCCGAGATATGGATTAGTTTAGGTGTTGTTGATCTCTGCAAAACAAACCCAACTAGTGGATCTGCGTAGGCTCAAGATTATATCTTTGAGCTCTCTTCACACCCTTAGTTTTGATACCATGTTATAATTAGAGAAATAATGCAGAACATAAATGTCTTTTTCTTTTTCTTAAAAGAATAGCAACTAGAACACATTCATAGATACTGAACTTGGAAAGAATAACTCAGATATGAACATACTATATTTAAACTCAACCAATGATCTATTTCTTGGTTAGCAAAAATATTAGATTATCAAAACAGAGACTAGTTCTGACACAGACTTATTAATCACTCGATCTGATACAAATTTAAATCACTAAGAGATCTAATTAATAGATCCTATATAGATCTAAAAACTGATCTAAACAGTGGATTTGAAATAAATCTAAGCTAAAAGTAAGATTCATAACATATGATCTAGGTTTCAGAAAGAAGATCTAATTAATGATAACCTTTAGAATGTAAATAACAACATACAGATATTAAATAGTGAATCTTACCTTGAAGACTTACCTCAAATCACTGAAGGAGAGAAGCCACACATAGGTGATGAAGAGCCACTGAAATATGCTCATAAAAAGTTCAAGATCATGGATCTACCTCATGGGTAAGATATCTTTGTCAAAGAGAATTATAGGACAATAAAACCTGCACCAGAATTTCACTTCTCAAACCCTCAAGCAAGAAAAAATCAACTAGGATGTGGAATAGTTGGTTTAAGGATGCCCCAACCACCCTTCTTAGAATGCCACGACCCGCACAAAAAGGAACTCAGTTATGAGATGACAAATAGTGAAAAGGGTTTTGTTCCCTGAATGGTCACAACACCATAAATCTCAGCAATGATAGTCACTCCACATACTTTCTACCATAAAAACAAAATAGCAAGACTCATATCAGGAACCCTACCACAAGTAAAAGTCAAAGGACTGCCAAAAAAGGAGTTGCTAGGTTACTAGGAGGTGTATCTATAGTAAGAGGAAGCTGAGTTGTTACAAGAGGAGGTTGATCTTCTACAGGAGGAGGACAAGCTATCAAAAGGGGAGGTCGATCTTCTAACAAGAGGAAGTTGATCTACTGACAAGAGGAGGTCGATCTGCTGAGACAAGAGGAGGTCGATCTGCTAAGAGAGGGAAGATAGTCACTCCACCGACATCCACCCACCAAACCTAAACGACGCTCTTAAGATCTGGAACCCTGCCACAAGTAAAAGTCAAAGGACTGCCAAAAAAGTAGTTGCTAGGTTACTAGGAGGTTTATCTACAGCAAGAGGAAGTTGAGTTGTTACAAGAGGAGGATGATCTTCTACAGGAGGAGGACAAGCTATCAAAAGGGGAGGCCGATCTTCTAATAAGAGGAGGTCGATCTGCTGAGACAAGAGGAGGTCGATCTGCTAAGAGATGGAAGATAGTCACTCCACATACTTTCTACCAGCAAAACAAAACAGCAAGACTCAGATCAGGAACCCTGCCACAAGTAAAAGTCAAAGGACTGTCAGAAAAGGAGTTGCTAGGTTACTAGGAGGTTTATCTACAGCAAGAGGAAGTTGAGTTGTTACAAGAGGAGGTTGATATTCTACAAGAGCAGTACAAACTATCAAAAGGGGAGGCCAATCTTCTAACAAGAGGAAATTGATCTGCTGACAAGAGGAGGTCGATCTGCTGAGACAAGAGGAGTTCGATCTGCTAAGAGAGGGAAGGCTGAACTGATATAAGAGAGCCAAATTGATGCCAAAAGGGTTGAACTGTTGCAAGGAGCAATCTTCCACTCTTTAGGAGAGATAGAGAATGAGTGACTAAAAAGAG
>JZKD02S1592565.1:1462202-1472868 GCA_000966675.3 Picea glauca
ACAAAGAACAAGAGTTCTCCCTTGCACCACCCTGCCACCCTGGTTTCTCTGGCTGCAACCAGATGGAAGCTACAACTCCCTGTGTTCAAGCACCCACTTGAACCTATGAGGAAAACTGTCCTCCCTAGCAGCTCCCAACCACCCTTAAATATTACTTATTTGTTACTCAAACTTATTACAGTGATATAATGTTCAAGAATGGCTTACCAGACTTATCATTGTTCTGTTGCATTTCATTACTCTGTCTGCCTCATTGCCTTCCTGCACACCTCACTTGCACTGTCTATTCTTCTACCTTTTATGCTCTTTTCTCCATGTCCATTCACTGCATTTTTCCTCTTCTGTGCTATTCAGCTGTTGCACTCTCCTCCTTCTTCACACATGAATCACCCTTACCAACAACAACCACAACAAACTCCAATAGCAACAACAAAAAAAACTTCTCTTCTCTGTACCATGTATATATAGCTTTTGTGCATCTTGTGCATGCAATATTCGCCATTCCTCTGCATGCTCATACCGCGCCAATATCCTCCACATCTCAAGTTCTCTGTGTGATCATCATCGTGACTCTTCAACTTCTCTGGCGTTTTTCCCACGCATTCAACATCACTGTATGTTGTACTGAGATTCCTTAGCCTCTCTAGCAGTTTGAGACTCTTCGTCTTCTCTATGATAGTTGAGCTCACCTTCTCTATTTTAGTTACAGACTTCAATGCTCATCCATCTGTCAATCCCTTCTAAGAATAGTCTTCCTTCACTGGATGAAGCTTGGAGACTCTTCATCTCCTTTGGCGATCACACATAGGTCTCTTCGAATTCTCTAGCAGACATCATCAATGCTTTTCGACAGTTCTACTATGTCATGCTATAGTCACCCTCCGATCTTGTTCACATTCATATGCACCGTTGGATATGCAACGAGAAAATTTGGACGGCTAGAATTTGTGCTCCTAGATCTACGGTCAGGATTCGATTTTGGAGCCCCCATGTCATTCTATCTTTAAGAGGAGGGGGGGTCCAGAATTGGGCGCGCATCTCTCGAGCAGTCAGGATTAAATTACCTAGATCAACGATGCTCAAGCAATTCCGGACCCCCTTTTCCATTCTGCCTTTAATTAAAGGGGGGGGTCCGGAATGGTGGGTATAGAGGAAGGGCCCCATTCCTGTCGTGTCACCTTTTGTATCAGTCTCCTCCCTACCTAACCGTGTGCCAAGGATCATTCCCTTTAGCTCCTCCTTGTCCTCTGATATCTGTCCATATCTCGTTGATGTGACCAAGGGTTGTGACCAAAGCCTTATGCATAAGGCACTTTCACGATTTCGTGACTTCTGTGGTAGGAGTTCTTGTCATCTCCATCTCCCAATTTTTGAAACTCCGAAGTGGAGTCAACCCGATGATGTCACACGTGGATTGACATGTGTTGAATACTGCCATGTGTCACTCTGATTCGTGACATACATGTGCCTAAAGTGTTTGAATTATCTTGACACTTATCATTGCCTGGTTGTCCCACGTGTTCTTAGGTTTGCTGACATGTCGGGCCGACGGTCTAGATCACATCTTGATCTGATGTTTCAGATTCAGTCGGGATTTCACACATTGCGATTTCGGGATTCTTGATGTCAATATTCTTTGACATTTCCAAATCTCGATCCTCGAAACTCTGACAGGGAGTCAGATCAACGGTCCAGATCAAATCTTCATCTGACGGTTCAGATTCAGTCGGGATTTCACACATTGCAATTTTAGGATTCTTGATGTCAATATTCTTTGTCATCTCCAACACTCAATCCCTGAAACTCCGACAAGGAGTCAGATCAACGGTCTACATAACCCCTTGAGATGGATGATCCTCTTACTTTCAGGATTTTTGAACCCTCTACTCCTTGCACTTTTAAAGATCGTGTAGGTTTTCCTTGATACAACAATGGTCGGATCCTGTGCTCAGATCTAATGCCTGAGATCTATCCTCCAGATCTGTGTGCTCTTTTTGTCTTCATTCAGATCTGATGGCCATCGAGAATTTAGGATGAGATCCAACGATCACTCGCGCTTCTCCTCCGGAGTGTACCTTTTCCTTGTTTTTCCTTCGATGCATACTCTGATCTTGCCATCAATGACAAGCTTACTTTGCCTAATAATAACCTGCCAACAATCCTCTGCACTATCTCTTATGAACTTATCGGGCTTGCTCTGCAGTGTCGTCCTAAAATACTTCTGGTGCCCATCTGTTACATTCTTCCTGTACTCATGCCATCTTCATTGTTGTACTTTCCATCAATGACAAGCATGCGCTACCTGTTAAACATTTTCCAACAATATGTTCTAAGAAATTCTGGGAGAGATCAAAACAATTTTCCTTACTAATTTTTTTTGTTATTGAATTAGGTATCTAGACAAATTTATGTTCAAGGATTGGTGTCAAAAGATATATACAATAATTTCTATTTTCTTGAAGATGATATAATGTCCTTTTTGCAAGGGTATTTATCTCCATATGTGTGTCGAGGAAAAAAGGGTCATCTTAGATGGAAACCTAAATTTTACTTTGAGTAGAGTTTAAGTTTTAGGAATAAGATAGAGGAGGGAGAATTGATAGATTTTGAACATATAAAACACATTCTAACTTAAATGAATAGCAATTCACGTGAATTTGGGGTCTTAAGAAACTAGATAGATTTCTAGTCTCTAAGATTCTTTTAAATCAAATAGATCAGATAAGATCTTGGGTGGATATAGGGGAAGGTTCATATCAATTGAATAATCTTATCAATATGGATAAAAATGATTGTAAGCTAATTATCCCTTTCAAGATTGATCCTCTTTGGATGGAGGCAGAATATTTCCAAGTTTTGGTCAAGAAAGAGTGGGTCAAGTATGGTTATGAATCTAATGAATTAGCCATTTTTTAGTTTGAAACTACATTAAAGAATGAAAAGGGAATAGTGGGATCTCAGGATTAAAGTGAAAAAAGAGAATGGATAGGAAGCTGATAATTAGTTGATAAGGAAATTGTGGATATGTATGATAAGAATGAGGAAGAGATATTTGAGGAACATAAATTGAAATTAAAATATTTGGAAATGAATAAGAGAATAATGTTAGAATGGAGAAACATATAATGATTAATGAGAAACATGGAAGTGTTATTTGAAAAGAGAGATGAAAACACAAAAAAAAACTTAACTATGATAATACCAAGAAAAATATTAACAACATATAGAAAATTTGAGATGTTCAAGTACACATAGTTATAAAATTATCAGAGATAACATATTTAGTGGTATCATACTTTCATTCAGTTTACGAAGAGATAGATAGGGAAAATAACACTAAAAATATAAATTTAGGAGATATTGAATAAGTTACGAGATCTAGTAAGATGTTAGGATATTTCAATTCCACATCCCTACATTTTATCCCCAAAAATGGTAAGACTAAATAATTTGATGAGTTTCGGTCTATTTCTTTGTTGGTAGGAGAAGATCAAGATGGTATTAATTATATAAAAACAAACTAAACTTCTATGGTTATCATTTTGGACTTATTTAATGAATATAATAGAACAACTTGGTTATAAATCAAATTGATGTTCCTTCATGTAAGATTCAATCTCTCAATGATTAAATTTACAATGGGTTGTATCACTTCTGAATCTTTTTTATTCTTATGAATGGTTTCAAATCCAACATTTTTAGATCATCTAATGTCCTAAGGAAAATTTTTTCTTTAGTTTCGGATCATGTTGTCATTGATGCCAAAGGATTGATATCAAAGGAACAACATATTGTCATAGTATATTTATGTAGTGATTGATGGATCATGTATTGTCCTTGATGTAAATGGATTGATGTCAAGTCGAGTCATAGTCATATGATGAGATGCATAGATGAAGATGGGTTGATATGGTTTCATTTATATATGATGCATAGATGAATATGGATCAATGTGTTGTCATTTGATGCATAGTGGGATTGATGTAAAGATGACTCATTATTGTCTTGTCATGGTTGTACAAATGGATGAACTCCAAAGTGCTCCCCTTATGATGAAATTCCACATGGGACGACACTTTGCAATGAACTCCAAAGTGGTCCCCTTATGGTGAAATCCCTCACGAGAAGATGATTTGTGGTTGAGTTATCCTAGTATTATGGTTAGAGAACCCATTCTTAATTGTGGAATAATGAAATGAAGATCACTGAATTGGAGAGTGAAACTATCCTATATGGACAGTGCTTGTCAAGCCATTTCTGGTGGTATGTTGAACATCACATAACTACTCACAGTTTGAGAGTTATGGCCTTACGAAGCTGAAGGACCCTCATATGTTGGCTTGAATCCCCAAAAGGTCAAAGAAGTCAAAGTCTTGCAAAGAACAAATTATTTAAATAATAAAGTGAAGTGACAATGTCAAGGAGGATTATTTAAATAATAAAGTGACAAAGTCAAAGAAGATTATTGAAATAATAAATTGAAGTGACGAAGTCAAAGAGGATTATTTAAATAATAAAGTGAAGTGATAAAGTCAAAGAGGATTATTTAAATAATAAAGTGAAGTGAAAAAATAAAAAAGGATTATTTAAATAATAAAGTGAAGTCACAAAGTCAAGGAGGATTATTTAAATAATAAAGTGACAAATTCAAAGAGGATTATTTAAATATTAAAGTGAAGTGACAAAATCAAAGAGGATTATTTAAATAATAAAGTGAAGTGACAAAATCAAGGATGATTATTTAAATAATAAAGTGAATGGAGAACTTTCTAATTATGGAAAGTGGTTATAAGAAGATTAACCCAAAAATGAGGAAAATAGGTTAAGTGGTCAAGTAGTTGTTGGATATATGGGCAATTGGAAAATTGGGAAAAGTTGGACATAGGTGACTATGTGGACAAAGTGGCCTAGAATATGCTTCTAAGGAAGCTACTTGCAGAGTATAAATAAGAAGCAAGGGTCTCTTGTGAAAATCATCTCTTGAGAATAGCTTGAAGATATATTCTGAGAGAGACAGTGACTGGAGGATCTCATGGATGCATCAAAGTTTCCATAAGTCTGAGATCTTGACAACGAAAGTTTCATAAATTCAGAAACCCTAGTTTTTGAAGGAGTACACGAGCAACAGTGGGACAAAGAGAATAGATATGTGGGTTGCAGTGATCTAGAGAACATACACATGCAGGCTGAAGAAGGACAAAGTGCATACAATAGGTGGAAGTAATGAAGACTTGAGTGTGAGATGGTATTGGGTTCTTGAAGTCTAAAGAAGTTCCAAATCTACATTCTATGGGCTCACATCTTACATAGTTGTCTTGATATATACTCTTGCTTATTGTATGGTGAATTCTTAAGGCATTCTTGGTATGGTTGTTGTGATATGGTTATGTTGGTTGATTGATAGAGTGAGAAACACTCTTATGGTTCAGTACTGAAATGATTTCCATAATATACTAATTTCTTATACATGATTAAGTAGCATTCATATTGTATGGTTGAGGAGCATGAGTAAGTTGTGGGAGAGAATAGATGTGTTGTGATTGGTTATGGTTCATATTGGACAATGAAAGACAAAAGTATATGTGACTAAACGTTGCAAAGGATCTACGTTTTTCATAGAGAGAAAACCCTAATTACTCAGAATGAATACACATGCTGTAGTATAGACTGGTTGCGTAAATAGATCAGTTGTACTACTAGTAGGGCGTGTACATATGCGTGCTACATTACTGACAAGTTGCGTACACATTGACATATTGATATATGTTGAGGATTGATTCCTCTTCTCAGTTGGTGCTGAGTTGTTTAAGCTGAGCCTTTCATTGTAGACCTGGTGCTCTTGTGGAGTTGTAACTCTATTCAGTTGTTATTGATAACCCAAGGATTGCAATCCGCAATAAAAATAAATTGGGCATACATATTATATTATTTGTGTTCCTTGTGGTGATGAATTATTAATGATATTTGTTGCCGGAAAATGTTACCGATGTATGTTCACATTTAATTGGTTATAAATGACAACAATAAGTGATGAGTAAATGGTGATTTCTAACTAAGGAGTTTTGTGAAGGGGAATTTTTAGAAATAGCCCTACACTGATTCACCCCCCCTCTTAGTGTGGTCGGTGTGTCCAATAATTGGTATCAGAGTGGGCCTTCATTATAAGCCTTAACAAGATTGGAGGAGGTCCATGGACACATAAATGGATGATGAGGTTCCAATCCTTGATGAGGAAAATTATTCTACATGGAGAATACAAATGAAAGTGCATTTGAAGGAAATATGAGTGGGTGAAGAAAACTGAATAGTCAGAACATAATGGAATCCTTAAGGGAAGCTCAAGTTTGTCATCTTCAGAAGCATACATGGGTTACAGTGATATCAGTCGTGTACATATGAAATCTAACCTATGAAAAGTTCGCATAAAAACGTGAACTATATGTGCAACAAGCCGTGTATTTGTGGTAAAAAGCCTTGGGAAAAGGGCTATGCATATGATTTGTAGCATGGTATGATGGCATAACTCTATGTTGTAGGGTTTGAAATTGTTTGTTGCAGGCTCTGACATGTTTGTTGCAGGCTTTCGTGATTACATGTTGGCATACATAATTTTTGTATGCATGGTTGTGATATATGGTTGAGTGTTCAAAGACTATCTTAGATGCATGATTGGTACACTTTTGGTACATTTTTATAGGAACCTACTAGAAGTATGATTGGCACATGTTTTATGGTGGATATGGAATACATGCATTAGGACACATCTTGATTGTATTTCATCTTGTTGTGGTATTGGTGCATGGTTGATGCACTTCATTGGTATAAGTGGTGATACATGTTTGGTGCATTTGTTTATGTATGGATGATATACTTGAGACACTTCATTGATTAAGATACATGATTGTGGAACTTGTTTCTTGGTAGAGGCATATCACAAGTGATATGACACTTGTTTGAGGCACATGGTTGGGATGTTGGTAGAGGCATATGGTTGATGCACTCCAATGATGATATGTTATGGAATATGATATGGTATTGATGTACATGGTTGATTTACATGGGTATTGTGCATGGTTGGCAAAGGATGTACTTGGTTGATGTTTTTTTCATGATTCTCTATTCATTGCTGACATATATTTTACTTCATGATGTATGGTATGGAACATGTTTGATGCATGGATAGGTCCATGGATTGTCATAGAAAAATCAATCGATCTATGTTTTGATTGAGCAGTAGAATTTGCAAAGAAGATTGGGGGAGACATACCCATAGGGGAATTCATTCTTCTTCCCATTATTCCAGGAGGAGAGATTTATCAGTTGCAAAGATAAATGCTTGAAAAAGAGACTTATACTTGGAGAAAGACCACATAGGCATAGTTCTAGGGGGAGCGATGGTCACAGGGGTAGCATGAGATATATATCAGAGTGACATCCCTTGCTCAAAAGGGGAGAGATTATTCAGAGGAAGATAAAAGGAATTCATACGGGGGGGAAATCCCCAAGGAGAGTTCAGGCAGGGGGAGAAGCCCCAAGGGGAGAATGACCATTTTCCATTGATGTCAAAGGGGGATAGATAGTCACATTGATGTCATTGAGATGCATATTGATGTAGAGAAATTCCTTGTCTACATGTTTCCATCAATGATTGGTGTTGACATCAATGTTGGTATTTCCATCAATGCCAAAGGGGGATATTGTTGGATCATGTTGTCATTGATGCCAAAGGATTGATGTCAAAGGAACAATGTTTTGTCATAGTATATTGATGTAGTGATTGATGGATCATGTATTATCCTTGATGTAAATGGATTGATGTCAAGTGGATTCATAGTCATATGATGTGATGCATAGATGAATATGGATCGATATGGTTTCATTGATATATGATGCATATATGAAGATGGATCAATTTCTTGTCATTTGATGCATAGTTGGATTGATGTAAAGATGACTCATTATTTTCTTGTAATGTTTGTAAAAATGGATGAACTCCAAAGTGGTCCCCTTATGGTGAAATCCCTCACAGGAAGACACTTTGTGGTTGAGTTATCCTAGTAGTATGGTTAGAAAACCCATGCTTGGTTTTGGAATAATGAGATGAAGATCAGTGAATTTGTTAGTGAAACTATTCTATATGGACAATGCTTGTCAAACCATTTCCGGTGGTATGTGGAACTTCACATAACTCCTCACGGTTTGAGAGTTATGGCCTTACAAATTTGGAGGACCCTCATATGTTGGATTGAAGCCCCAAAAGATCAAAGAAGTCAAAGTGCTTGGAAAGACAAAATTATTTAAATAATAAAGTGAAGTGACGAAGTCAAGGAGGATTATTTAAATAATAAAGTGACAAAGTAAAACAATATTATTTAAATAATAAAGTGAAGTGACAAAGTCAAAGAGGATTATTTAAATAATAAAGTGAAGTGACAAAGTCAAAGAGGATTATTGAAATAATAAAGTGAAGTGAAAAAATCAAAGAGGATTATTTAAATAATAAAGTGAAGTGACGAAGTCACGGAGGATTATTTAAATAATAAAGTGACAAATTCAAAGAGGATTATTTAAATATTAAAGTGAAGTGACAAAATCAAAGATGATTATTTAAATAATAAAGTGAAGTGAAAAAGTCAAGGAGGATTATTCAAATAATAAAGTAAATGGAGAACTTTCTAATTATGGAAAGTGGTTATAATAAGACCCTAAAATGATTAAAATGGGTTAAGTGGTCAAGTAGCTATTGGATATATGGAAAAGTGGAAAATTGGGAAAAGTAGGACATGGGTGACTATGTGGAAAAAGTGGCCTAGAAGATGCTTCTAAGGAAGCTACATGGAGAGTATAAATATGAAGTGAGGGTCTCTTGTGAAAACCATCTCTTGAGCATAGCTTTAAGATCTATTCTAACAGAGAGAGTGATTGGAGGATCTCATGAATGCATCAAATTTTCCGTAAGTCTGAGATCTTGATGAAGAATGTTTCAAAAGTTCAGAAACCCTAGTTTTTGAAGGAGTACATGAGAAATAGTGGGCAAGAGAGTGTACATACACAGACTACAGTGAGATAGAGCGCATACACATGCGGGCTTAAGGAGGACAAAGCATGTACAACAGGTGGAATTCATGAAAACTTGAGTGTGAGATGGTGCCAGGTTCTTGAAGTCTAAAGAAGTTCCATATCTGCATTATCTAGTCTCAGATCTGCCATAGAAACTTTGGTATGGTTACATAGTTGTCTTGATAGATACTCTTCCTTATTGAATGTTGAATGCTTAAGGCATTCTTGGTATGGTTGTTGTGATATAGTTATGTTGGTTGATTTATAGAGTGAGAAACACTCTTATGGTTCAGTACTGATATGATTGCGAGAGCATACTGATTTCTTATACATGATTAAGTAGCATTCATATTGTATGGTTTAGGAGCATGAGTAAGTTGTGGGAGAGAATAGATGTGTTGTGATTGGTTATGGTTCAGATTGGACTATTAAAGACAAAAGTATATGTGACTGAAGGCTTCAAAGGATCTGAGTTTTTCATAGAGAGAAAACCCTAATTACTCTGAAGGAATACACAAGTTGTAGTACATACTGGTTGCGTCCATACATGAGTTGTACTATTGGTAGGGAGCTTACATACACGTGCTGCACTACTGACAGGTCGTGTACTTCTTGAAAAATTGGTATATGTTGAGGATTGATTCCTCTTCTAAGTTGGTGCTAAGTTGTGTAAGCTCAGTCTTGCATTGTAGAGCTGGTGCTCTTGTGGATTTGTAACTCTATTCAGTTGTTTCTGATAACCCAAGGATTGTATTCCCTAATAAACATAAAATTGTACATACATATTGTGTTCTTTGTGTTCCTTGTGGTGATGACTTATTGATGATATTTCTTGCTGGTATATTTTACTAATGTATGTTCACATTTAACTGGTTCTAAATGATAGCAATAAGTAATGATTAAATGGTGATTGCTAACTAAGGAGTTTTGCGAAGGGGAAGTTTTAAAAATATTCCTATATTGATTCACCCCCCCTCTTAGTGTGGTAGGTGTTTCCAACATTTATATCCTTTAGTATTTATTTTAGTTATTGAAGGTTTGAGTAGGGATATTATGGATGTAAGAATATCAAGGATCATTTCATGAATCATAATTAACAAAACATTATCTTTAACTCATGATTTTTTTTTTATGATGTCTTGGTTTTTTTCTAATGGTAGTGTAAGGGAAGAAAGAAAGGTATAAGAAATTTTTGATATGTAAGGAGCTACTACATGAATGGTACTAGACATGTATAAATCCCCAATCTATTTAAATCATATGGAGGAAGAAGATGAAAATAGGTTGGAAAGGATATTCAATTCAAAATTTGTAAGGTTCCAATAAGTTTTTAAATAATTAATCCTTTTTGAAAGACAAATGGATATGGGAGAAGATATTTGGGAAGGTTAATTGAAAAAGTGGAAGCTAGAGTAAATAATTGGTTTAATAGATTGTACTCTATAGAGGGAGAATAGCCTTAGAAAATTTTATGTTGGAGGCCATTCCCAAGTTTTGGAATTATTTGGCCTATATTATTAAATAAATTCTAGAAAAAACAAAAATGTCATTTTAAATTCATTTGGTATAGGAAGAAAGAAAATGATGGAATCCCATTGGTTAAATG
>JZKD02S1592565.1:1481538-1493868 GCA_000966675.3 Picea glauca
TATAACTTCTTTTACGGTTCTATATTCAACAAGCTAACAAACTAACCATTCATGGTTCAACAAATTATAATCGAGCACATGAAATACAAATCATATATAAAAAAAAACATACACAACTTAGTAAAATAGTGAACCCTCATAACTATAATGACATAAATACCTCTCAGTGATGCTATTTTCCCAACTTCGTTTGTCCTCGTTGCTTTGCCCGAACTCTAACCAAGTTGCTCTGCCCAAACTTTGCCCAAAATCGAATCTTTCCTCCCTGCCAACGAGGAACAGAGCCTATCCGGCTCCCTAGCTCTAGGATTCCGTGAGGATTCCTAGCCTCCGAGCCCAAAACTCCCAGCAACCGATGCTCCCCTGTAATAGTCCAACAAATTCCTCCAGCCTCAAACTCGAAAATGCAGTTTTCCCATACAATCTCCCCCTCTCCAAAATTCTCCCTGCCCCTAAAATCCCCCCCCCAAAAATAATACCCCTCTCAAATGTCTTTCCCCCCTCATACCCCCTCGTCCATTCACCGCCTCTCCATTCAATGCCTTATCCCTCCATTCAATGCCAACCATCCCTCAATACGTTAAGTTTTCTATTAAATAAATTAAAATTTATTAAACTTTAATTCGTTACCCAAACATTAAATGAGTTAATTAATTAATTAATATACATTAAACAATAATTAATTATTATTATTAATAAATAATCATTATTTAACTAATATACATTAGGACAGTTAATTATTTAATTAATTAAACTTAATAAACCTTAAGCCATTATTTAACTAGGGTTGTTACATACACCCACCCTTTAGGAAACTTCGTCCCGAAGTTAAAGTATTTTATGATACAAGGGAAAAAAAACATGGTTCACACATTCATAACAAATAACCGACATTATTAGTAAGTAAGCCAAGAAAACTCATACATNTACATACACCCACCCTTCAGGAAACTTCATCCTGAAGTTAAGGTATCTTATGGTACAAAGGAAAAGAAACATGGTTCACACATTCATAACAATTAATCGACACTATCAGTAAGTAAGTCAAAAAAAAAACTCATACATACTAGTGTATATGTACAAGAAATGCATGTGTAGCTAGTACATACAAGTCACGTGCATGTACTAATAATCAAAACTATCATCCTCTAGTAATTTATGTATGCATCCAATCCAATCAACAAGACTAGTCTTTTATAACAGAGAATAAACCAATCAAATGTTTGAGAAATCCTTTAATTACAATTATCTAGTTCAACAATTTTATTTAGACAACCATGGTTTAGTTACATAATTATGAATATTCATATATACACATTTTCTTTTTAGAAGGGAAAACATTAAATTCCACCATAAGACAAATCTCCATACTTTCTCAACTATTTCTACTCATCCCTCCTCCCTAACTTACTTCCATATCCATTCCTATCCTTCCTCTGCTAGACTATCTTGGAGCGTCAACTATATTGACCTAACTCCAAATAGAACCCGTAAGAGGAAGTGTCACTATCTCGACCAAGATTCCCTAGCAGGCAACTGACAGTCATCATCACACGTCTTGGGAAGGATGAGCTAAAACTTTCCTCCCATGACTTCAGGTTTCGGAGGATACACGGTGGGAAATGCCTCCACCCCTCCTAATCATAACTAGGGTCCACACCCTACAATGGAATATACAGTGGAACCATGTTGCTGGGGTTTTTGTCATTGTTTATTCAGTTTTGGGCAGTCTCATCACCTGAAATCCTGCACTGGTCCACATATCATAGCAATGCATCCAAACCAATATAATTTCTCATACAAATATTTGTACCATAATGTTTCTCGGCTAGTGGTCATGATATCCACTTTCATAATCATTATCCCTTGGCTATTTCATAGCCGATAACCTACAGATTAGTCTATAACACAACTCATACATTTCTATGTATTATGATCATGTAATTGCATACAATCATCATTTAAATTTGGTATCCATGTACCAACAACTTAACATCAACGTTTTCAAGTTAGAAATAGATCCCATAATATCCCATTATTCAGTTTCGACACCCATTTATAAGATTATCATTTACCAAAATAGATTGTGTCATATCCAACATCATTCTAATAGCATTTAAACCTTCATAAGATTCACATTCAAACATTATGTCACATCATGTCCATCATCATTAATAACACTTAATCATTCATAAATTTACATTCACACAATATATTGCATCATATACATAATCATCAATATAATTTAAACATTCATAAAATTTCATACATTTTAAAGTTTAAGTGTATCATTTAATAGTTCAACTGTGAATAGAAAATAAAGTATATAGGCCTCAGGTAGTCCTGTCTATCTAAGTCAAAAGGTTTTGTTACATACACCCAACCTTCAAGAAACATATTCTTGAGGTGGTCAAAAAAAAATTGAGGGATAGTCTCGTCGTAGTGTCTCGGTGTCTTCCCAAGTAGCAGATCCTGGACTATACTTGTCCCACTAGACCTTAAATTCGTCTACCGGATAGTTCCTGAGTTGTCAGACTCTATGGTACAATATGCGTAATGGTTCTATCATGAGATTTCCCACATCCGATACCTGCAATTCCTTCCAATTTAGTTTATGTGATTCATCAACAACATAATGACGTAAAACAGATACATGAAAAACATTATGATTTATATGCAAGTGGGGTGGTAGTACGAGACGATAGGCAATGGGTCCAATTTTGTCTTGGATTCTGAACGGTCCTATAAACCGAGGTGACAACTTTTTCCCCTTCCCGAACCATATGGTACTCTTATTAGGCCTGATACGAATGAAAACATGGTCTCCCACTTCATAACTTCAGTCGGTTCGTTGTGCATCCGCATAACTTTTCTGCCTATCCTATGCTTCCTTTAGTCTCTGCCTAATCTGGACCAACTGTTACTCGGTCTTCTAGTCTATCCCAACTCAATGGTGTTCTGCATGGCCTTCCATACAGAGCTTCGTAGGGTGGCATTCTGATGGAGATATGAAAACTGTTATTGTAGGCAAACTCTACCAAAGGTAGGTACTTCTCCCACTGGGTTTGATTATCCATGACATACATCCTGAGCATGTCTTCCATGAAATGATTTACTCTCTCGGTTTTCCCATCTGTTTCAGGATGATAAGTTGTGCTTAAGTTCAACTGAGTCCCCAACACTGACTGCAAACTTGTCCAAAACCTAGAAGTGAATCTAGAGTCCCTATCCGAAATGATCTTCTTAGGTATCCCATGTAAACGGATAACCTCATTTACAAACACACGTGCCACATCAGTGACATCGTAGATGTCTCTAACAAGAATAAAATGAGCACTCTTGGTTAACTTATCCACTATCAAAAGGATGGAATTGTGTCTATGAGATGTGAGCGGAAACCCCACAACAAAATCCATAGAAATGACTTCCCATTTTGACATAGGAACATCATGTGCTTGTAGGAGGCCTTCCGGGTGATGGTGGTCGGATTTCACTTGTTGAGACTCTAGGCACTTGGCAACGAAATGGACTACATCACGCTTCATGCCTACCCAGAAGAAGATATTCCTCATGTCTGCATACATCTTCTTCACACCCAGATGCGGAAAATAAAGTGCTCTATGGGCTTCCTTCATTATGATGCTTTGAATATCCCCATTCTTAGGGATTTACATCCTTCCTCGATATCTCAATAGTCCGTCTACTTCCATACTATATCCTTCATAATTTGGATCTAACTTCCTCTCGCTCTGGAGGTTGGAAGTAACCTTCAAATACCAACTATCTCCTTGGAGTTGTGTCAACACATGTTCCCTCAGATTGACCTTTAAGGGTACCAAGGAGAAGATACGTGGTCTCCTACTCAAGGCATCTGCGACCACATTTTCCTTTCCCTTGCTGTACGAAATACCAAAATCGTACTCACTCATAAACTCACTCCATCTCCTTTGCCTAGCATTCAGATCTCTTTGAGTGAAGAGATGTTTTAAACTTCGATGGTCCGTTTTGACCTCAAAGTTTCGCCCCATAAGATAGTGCCTCCAAATTTTCAGAGCTAGCATTATAGTTGCCAACTCTAAATCATGAGTTGTGTATAGCTCTTCATGTTTCTTCAACTTCCTTGACGCATAAGCTATCACTCCTCCATCCTACATTAGCACGGCCCCCAACCCTTGCTTTGAGGCATCTATGCATATGTTGAAGTCCTTTTCCATATCCGTCACTCGTAGAATTGGCACACTAGTTAGTAACCTCTTAAGGTCGATGAATGCACTATCAAATTATTCTGTCCATTCATCCTTGACCCCCTTGCGTTGCAAAGTGGTGATGGGTTTCGCTATTTTGGAGAATCCCTCCACAAATCTCTGATAATAACCTGCTAGCCCCATGAATCTTCTCACCTCATACTTGTACAAAACGGTCTAAGTACTTCCAGAATATGCCGTTCATGAGGCTCATGAATACTACTGGCGCAAGTGTCAATTTGAAAGTTACTATGACGAACTCGTAATGTCCAAACCGAGTTCGAAAGGTAGTTTTTGGGATATCACCTTCCTTAATCCTTAACTGATGATACGTTGATCACAAATCGATATTTGAGAATACCGTTTCTCCTTTCATCTAATCGAAGAGGTCATCTATTCACGAAATTGGGTACCTATTTTTCATTGTAGCACGGTTCAGGTTCCTGTAGTCTATACACAGTTATAATGATCCATCCTTCTTCTTTACAAAAATTATTGGTGCGCCTTAGGGTAAAACATTGGGCCTTATTATCCCTAAGTCCAGTAACTCTTTCAACTGCATTTGTAATTCACAAAGTTCCGGCACTTTCATCTGATATAGAGTCTTGGAGATTTGTTCTACACTAGGTTTTAACTCAATAGTAAAATCAAGCTCCCTCTCAGGAGTTAACCCTGGTAACTCGTTTGAGAAAACATCTTTAAATTCTGATAGTACCAGGTACTGATCCAATGAGGGTCCCTTCCTTTCGTTCATTACTTCCACTACATATAATAGACACCCTTGTCTCAAGCATCGCTTAACCTTCATAGTTGATATAAAGCGTAATGACACCTTTCTCCGTACACCCTGGATCTCTACTGGCCTTCCCTCATCGTCGACACAAAGCACGCTCTTTGCGAAACAATCTACCAAATCTCGGTGAGTTGCTAACCAATCCATTCCAATGATTAGGTCATATGCCCTGAGAGCAGTGACGTATACCTTCAACTTGGTAGTACACACTCCCAGGTCTACTATGTAATTATCAACACTAGGTCCTATCGCTTGTTTTTCCCCTGAAGCCATCTCGACTTTTTTAAAGTCATCATGATCGTAGGCTGCCAACCCACTCTTTTATAATGCATATGGTGAAATGAAACTATCTGTTGCACCAGAATCAAATAAAATCTTAATGTTGATATGATTTAGCATACCTGCTGACTCCACCACCATGGATTGATGTTCGGTCTGGTGATTATTAACCGCTGCTACTTGCTCTTCCCATCTGGTGGCTGCTACCTGCTCTCCCCATCGATGCCTTTCCTTCTCTATGCACGAACCCTGATTGTAACTATGGGAAGTCACATTGGTAATGGGGTCCTCCTCACCCCCAACAGGTAACATGAGATTCAACCTATGTACTGTTATGTGACTGTCTCTAAAATGAGTTTCTTCCTCTGGAACCCCTGCCCCTACTAGTTGTTCCTTGAGATGGTCGTGGACCTATCTACATCGTTGGTGATGAACGAGATGCTGCACTCATTGCCATTGAAATCCCTTTCGCTACGGTCCTTGGTGCGACTCTGTTACCATATGGAGGTGGCCTTGAGCCCCCTCCCCTGGAAAATGTCCTATGGGCCTTCCCGACGAATCCAGGATGATGCGGAAAGGTCAACCTCATACCTCCATTCAAGTTCATGTGTTCCTCTGCATAACGTGCATTTTCCACTGCTTCAGCTACTGAAGACTGGTGGAATGGAATGAAAGGGCTCATCGATTGGCTCGATGAATTGTGTGTAAGGTCTCATGAGCCTGACGCTTGGATAATTGGAGTTTATACTTTGGAATACACTTTGTTACCATTAATCTAATTAAGTATAAGAATTTATTTGTAAAGACTCATGAGGGCGTGTTGGCGTTAGTGTTCTTCTTAAGGCGCTTTGCTTGGTGGGGGTTCTTGGGTTCAAAACCCATGGACCTCTAAAATTTATACTTAACCCTATATTATTAAATTATTTAAATTAAATGAAAACTCATAATTATATATATATATATATATATTAAATAATCTAAATTTACACAAGCGTATTAATACTTGTAAATAAATAGCCACAGATGGGGTGACACGTAGCTCTATGACGATAGTTGGAATAACACTCGGACTGGGCATAAATGCCGATGGCCTCCACCCACAAGTCTGCATTAATGATGGGGGATGACCATAGCTACAGTCATATGATGGAGGGACTCCTCCCTCGCGCGATCATTTATGCCCACAACGCACTTGGGATGGAAGGGGTTAAGTGCGGACAGGTGACCTTAGATTTTGGTTATTTGATTTCTTATATGCACGGACAGAGCGAGACTATTCCTGCCTCCGCTCTGCTTTTCGCTTGGACGCTCTAGTTCAGTCCTGCACTCCTCTCGCCCTGGATATTTTCATTTTTGTTGTATTTTGGTAAGGATTGTCCGGGTATTTTGTCTGTGTGTGTGATGAGACAGAGTCGGCTTGCTCGTGCTTTGCACCTGCAACTGCTCTCATCCTGGCTCATCTGCCTATCCCTGCAACCGCTTTGTTCTTTCACCATGGCTAGAAAGAGAGGCAGGCCTCGCCATGGCATGGCCTAGAATGCCCATAAGGCGTAGCGGCGACGGAAAGAGAAATTGGAACGCGCTTTGGCTCTGGCGACCTCCATACTTCGAAAGAAAGCTCGGGCTGAGAAATTGGCGCTTCTCGCCACCATTGCTGAGCCGGGAGCTAGTTGTAGTCGAGATGTCAAGGAAAATACTCTGGGAGACCGGCAGAAGGCTGATACTAAGGAGGAGTTTCCCACCTGTGTCATGGTGGAAGACCCGTTCTTGGAGGACCTGTCGATTGCAGAGAAGCCCCACGCCATTGAGGCGACTCATCGGGAGGAACGCAAACCTATTCCGGCACAAGAAGACGATACCCCCGGCTGCATTGTTGAAGAAATCCCCTGGCCAAGCGACAACAATCCCAGCAGCCATGACATGTAGGTTAATGAAGCAGAAACAAAGGGTGCAGAGGGTGTTCGACGTTGGTTTTGGAGCGGCGGTGGACTCGAGGAATGTTCCCCTCAGCGATGTGGGTGGCAGTATGCATGGCTCTCTCCTCCGGGTAGAGCACCTGGCTCTAGTGTTCAACCTTCGTGGCCACATGTCTGACCTGGAGCATCGGTCCCTTATCATGGGCTCGCACCTGGACTTGCTCCTCGATGCATATTCCAATGCTCCAGCTCAGCGGAAGTGCCCCGTCTGCGCGCAAGAATTTTCCATCCCGGCTGGGTCCACATGGCAGACTGGTGAGGACGACAAGTCACCAAGCACCTAGGTTTTTATGCTCTCTTGGTTCCTAGTCTTATTATGTTACTGTTTTATGTTCATTTGGACTATAGACATCTGTCCTGGTTTCCTCTAGGCAGGACAAATGCTACTTTACTTCATTTTTTATCATGCTATTGCTATTTGCTCTCCATCTATGTTGGTTTTTGGTAATCAGAAACATTTTTGGTGACATCAGACCTACACTACTGTATATTTTGTCAAAGTTTTTTGTTAATCTAATATAGCAGGTTCCACTTTTTTATTTAAAAAAAAAAATACTTTTAAATAAATAAATAAAACTAAAAAATTAATATTACAAAAATAATAATAATATAATTATTCAAAAAAGGTCTTATTCGGCGAGAGTTTAATGTGCTCTGTGGCATTCACTGGTAGCCTTTAAGGTCGGGCTTCTAGCATGAGGCCCACGTGCCCGACCTCCATTTCTTAGTACCAAAAGCCTAAGTTGTTCCTTAACCCTAATGCTCCTTCACTTATGCCTCTTTCCTCTGCCGCCTCTCCACTCTGCTCTATCCCTCTGCTCTTGGTGCTGGTGTTGGTCTGGTCATTTCTTGTGAGTTTTTTGTTTGTAAAATGTTTTAGGGTAATAGGTCTTGTATTAGCCTGTGGTTCTTTTTTTTTTGTTTTCTTGGTCCTTGGTCTTGGTGCTTGTTGTTTGTGGCCGAGTTCCTAGGATTTTTGCCCTGTAATTTTAAATTGGCAAGTCCAGCATTACAAGAAAGCTCTAGTGTTGTGGATTGGTTATTCGGCTAGTTGTATCAGATGCCCTGTGCCCCTAGTTGTGAGTTTCTATCTATCAGTATAATTACAGTGGTTGTTGAGAAGTGTCTTTTGGCATTAGATTGATAGATTTGGTTTATGTTTTTTTTTTGTGTCTGTGTCGTTTTTGTTTATTTTCTGTAGTGTAGTGTACGGGATCGATGATGGCTATTTGTTTTAACCCCACTGAAACATGGGTTGGCCGAAGTTGTTGCTGTTAAACCCTCATCCCCGTGAAGTTGGAGGATTCTTTTTGGTAAATCCCGAACGATCATCTGGTGTTTACTGGAGAGGTGATAGCTTGGCGTAGATGTGGGTTTTGATGAAAATGGGTGAACATGTACTTCCTCTATACAAAACAAAAACCTGGCCATGTCTGAGATCTATCTCAGTTGTACAGAAACGCCTCCACCAGCCTGCCCTCTGTTGGTGTAACCATTGCTCGGATTCTAAATTTGGATCTTCAAAGTCGATGGATGTACCATTTTGTGTAGATGTATCATTCCCTAGCACCATGCGTTCAACTAATTTGCACTCCACCATTGCTACAAAAAACCTAATTCGTTCTTGCATGTATCATAGTTTCTAGGGGAAACCCTAATTCATGGAACCCTAATTTCGTCTACTCTCCGACAGGCATCATGCCAGTCTACTGGTCACCCATCATTTGCAGACCCTCCTCGCACTGGTGGTATGCTCACCTTCCATAGAGGTCTTCTTCACAGTGTATACACTCACATTCTTGACACTCATATTCAAACTGTTATCTTGGCATACTCTTGGCTTCCTGAATCAGGCGGAATAAAGAAAATAAGATATTTATCCATTTCCCAAAAAATTCACCTGAACTTCTCGAGTTCGATTCCGAGTCACTTCATTTTATTAGTCTCACGTCTGATTGTAAGAGTTCACAGTTTCTTAAGCATGAGGATTGTCCTCGGATAGTTGTTCCCACTGTTTTGTCTGGTTCCAAGTGTAACTAGAGAAAATTACATAAGAAATATTCGGTTCAGGCTCATTATCACATGAATTTTCGAGGCATTTTGTAGAGACCCTATCATTCATTCCTATCTTTTCAGAACCTCCCCGTTTGTCATAACTTATCTCAACAATACTCCCCACTTCTGCATTGCTTGAGTTTTTTGATGATTTTTCTAGCTCGGGCACTGCAGTTTGAAACGTAGGAGAACGTGTAGATGGAGTAATAGAATCAAGAAAAGATGGGTGAGATCGAGTGTTGAAGCTTGATTTATCTACTGAAAATAGAGTTGGGCTAGGTCAAAATCTAGAGTTAGAATAAAACTGTACACCGACAGAATCTTGATTCTGTGACTGATTATTGTTGCTACTATCAGAGAATTGGATTTTTCTGCCTTCAAACAAGTCTTTATCCCCTTTACCAAGTGTTCCATTGATAAAATCCATGGGTTCATTAGAGAATTGCTTACTACTAAAGGTGGGTTTAGTCAGATTGCTCATTTGAGAACTGTTACGTGTGTCCATCTGACTCTTCGTAACAACTTCATCAGCAAAAAGTGATAAACTTGAGCGTGTTGTTGGTTGAGATATTTTACTGTACTAAAAATTCTCATGTGCATCTCTGGAAAATAAATTGGAAGAAACGTGTGCTTCAACTAGAAGCTTATTCACCAAATCATTCATGCTTCCATTCATTTCAGGTATGAAAATGCCTCTTAAATTTTCCTTTTGTGGTAAGAAATAACCATCCTTAGTAATTGGCCATCCATACTCTTGTATATGGGGATGGGAATTACTCGGTTCAATTTCAACTTTAGTTGACTCACTACCTGTAATTTTAGTTTCCTGTTTCTTTGTCAATTCTGATATATTTTCTGAAGATGATCTTCTCCAACTATTTATATGGGGTTCTTGTTTCTTTGCAACTCCATAAATATTTTATGAGGATGATATTATTGAACTGTTTACATAGCCAGAACCTGACTCAATTGAAGAAGCAACCTCCTACCTTTTGGATTCTCTTGTATCTTTATGTGATGACTGGAGCCCGCTATTATAAATTTCACCTAACACATTGCTCAAAGTGGCAGTTTCTGTGTTTATTGGCTCTGCCACTGAAACTTTGACTTTAACATTTTCCTTGACAAATATTTCGAGTGACCCTACTTCATTAGAAGGGACCACTGGTATATACAAGGCAAAAGTTGTATATGGTGAGGGTGGGACAAGGGACCTGTTACTATCTCTACCAGGATTATTCTCAGGAGTACTTCCATTTAATACATGTGCATGTGCACTTGGGCTTCCTGTAGATAGTTGCTCAATCTGATTATTTTTAAGCCTAGATAAATGTGACTACCCATTCGAAGAAGAAGAAGAAGCCTTCTTAGCTCTCTCTTCATATTTCTTCTTACGGAATTCCTCTAGCTCTTCCTCAGCGAAATTGACCTCAATAAATAGGTTGGCTTACTGGATTAGAAATTCGATTTTGCCAAAAAAATCTGAAAAGATGACTTAAGAGTCTGCTTCAGGGTTAGTTTATGTGAAATTTAGCTGTATTTTGTTGGGGGATTATTAAGTTAAGAAAGTATGCTTTGTTAAAGAAAGTATTCTTCCATTCAACTTCAGTGCATGTTTAGGTGATTTTAATTTTCAAATTTTGGACATGTAATCTTTAATAAGAACATGCAATCCTGCAATGATAGATACCTTTTTCTTTCCCATAAAATGATAGATACGTTAGTCATTTTCATGTGGCCACTGTAATTAAATTAGAGTGGGTAAATTTTACTGGTTTCATGCTATCGCTGTTCTAATATAATCAGTATGGGAGCTCATGCATGTGGAGGAAGCATTTGGAATAGTTTAGTTTCTCCCTTTTATCATATCATATTTTGATTATTTATGGTTGTTTTTGAATATATTGAATTTTTATTTTGCTAACAATGATTTCTTTTTCTCTCTGTAGTGATTATCAGTTAGTTGTTTATGGTGGTGTATATTTACAAAGTCCGAACAACATAATGGTGGCTTCTGGTTTCTCTCCCATGTATTTAAATCTAGTTAGCCGAATTTATTCAGTACCATTTTACAAGTTTCTCATCATTTTACAATTTATGTTCCTCTTAAAGGTTACAACAGATTCTTTGTTATATATGCCATTCCAACATACATACTTCGATCAATTTCTTTCTTAGTTTTTTTTTTTTTCCAATTGTCTGGTAACCACTGTACCTATTAAACAGTGGAATTTCCATATAATTATTCTCAAGTTTAAATTTGCTATTGTTAGCAGGTTTTCAAAGGGGAAAAATTAATAGAACGGGTGCCTTTTGATTCATGTGTCTGATATTTATTTTTGGGTATTGCTTTGCAGGTTAGTGGAGGCTAGAGCTACAGCTTGGAGCTTGGCCCTCAGGCCCAGATTTCAAACAAATAGCTCTGATACCATGTGTAGAGACCCTACTTAATTTGATACAAAGATTTAATGCAATTAACGCATATTTCCTTTCGCTATACGTAAATTATTCATTCACATCCTACAAGCATAAATATTCAAATCTAATTACAGCATGAAAATAACTTAACAGAATAAAATTTAATTACCTAATAACTTAACAGGATAGAATTTAATTACCTCTTCCTGATGTTAATTTCTCCATTGACCTGGTTGTCTAGCCTGCTGCTTTGTTGCTTCCTGATGCACTGACCAACTCTGCCCAAACTGACTAGCCTCCCAGTCAGCTAGGAGCAGCCTGTCCAGCTCCATAGCTCTAGGAAACAAAAAGGAATCCTGGCCCTCGTGGCCAAAATCCCCAGCAAACCGGTGCCCCCTGTTTCTGATCCACCAAAAAAGAAAAAGCCCAAAGACAAACTCCTCACCAGAGATCTCCCACAAAAATATCCTCCTCTCAAAATACTTCCTCCTATCCAAAAGAATGCCCCTTCCCCCGTAAGACTCCTCCCGTCGTATTCCCCCTTCACCAACTCTCCCCCCTTCAT
>JZKD02S1592565.1:1501725-1533354 GCA_000966675.3 Picea glauca
TAGCTAGGGCTTGATCATCATCCCTTGCTAGTAGTGCTTCACGGTTGGTTACCCTTGTCTCTTCTTGGATGCATTCTTCCCATAGGCTTTCAAACTGTAGTTTCTCCTTTCTTCCACATACAGACTGGATGAAGGCATCCCAAGGTCTTGCGAGACCATTTAGGGATGTCATTACAAATTCATGTTCGTCGATGGTGTCTCCAATCGCTTTTAACTATTCTTTTATTTCTGAGATTCGGGAGAAATATTCTTGAATCATTTCTCCTTTCTGCATCTTGGTATTCTTCAACTGAGTTCTGAGATTCATCTTCCAATTGATGTTATTTCCTTCATATAGTTTGCTTATAGCATCAAACATCTCCTTCGGGGTCTTCTTTGACGATACATACGGGATCAGGTGATCTTTGATTGAATTTGCAATGATTCTCTGAGCCCTGATTGAGTCCTTCTGATGCTTCACCTTCTCTATGGAATCTTCAGGTTCGTCCACTTCTTCTTTGATAAATCTTGATAGGTCATTCTCTAGAAGGATCAGACCGATCCTATACTTCCAGGCATGGAATTTGTCTATGCCTTCCAATTTCTCAACAAGCTTTGTGCTTGTAAACATCTTGTACTTTCCGGTAACAAAAATGACCAAAAATTGAAAATGCTCAAAATCAAATTTTGATCTTACCAGGAGGTGCGCTTGGCCGAGGTGAGTAGCCTGGAGTCTTCAGATTTGAGAAAATCCAAATTTTACCACTTCAAATCTGCTATGCGGATTTCTGGACTGGTGCTTCTGGTACTTCTGGTACTCTGGCACTTCTGGTACTCTGGTTTTCTGGTGCTTTGTGAAACTAGGGTTTCACTTTCCGGAGGATATAGCCACTAAAAAGGTGCACTCTAGGTGCCAAATTGATCCTTAGGGGAGGGCGCAACTTTCTAGGGTGATAGGGAGCTGAAAACACTCACTTTTCCAAAACCCTAATTTTGGGGTCCAGTAACAGTGACGTTTTTTCCTCTTGCAGATTGTTCTTTCTTCAGGTTGGCTCTAAAACCATGTTAATGTTTATTCCATTATTATATTTATTTGCATTTCATAAGATAAGAGCATAATAAGAACAAGATCACTAAGAAATACACATCCACAAGAGACACAACATTTATCCTGGGAAACCCTCTAGGGGAAGAAAACCCAGCAAAAACTTCCTTATCGTAAATAGCTTATACAAAGTTCAAGAGATAACTCAACCAATATAGAAATTCCTCCTCCTAGAGATGCTCCACCCTTATTCTCCTCTCTCCAACTTGAATTGCATCTTGCCTCATAAGAGAATGAGCAAGTGAAGTGTGTGTTAGAAGTGAGGCGATAGCCTCTTATTTATATCAATCTGGCACATGTGAAGAGTCACCATCTGGGAGGGCCGGCCTCTCACACTTGGTGGGTAAACCCACCTTTAATTAATTCTGGCCCTTTCATTATAACAGCTGGGGTCGACTTCTTATTCTACATATTATAATTGTCCGATGACCAATCCGCAAAAGGGGATTTGGTCCTTATACAATTACCGACGTGATTAATCCTCAATGGAGATTTAATCCAATAATAAAATAATAATAATAAGAATGCTCTTCGCAGTTACATTATTTCAACAAAAAGAAATTCTCTATTGCTAGGACACCTTAACAAAATGAAGTTGTTGAAATAAAGAATATGAAAGTACATGAAATGGATCGAACAATGCTAATGAATTCAAAATTGAAAGAAATTTTTTGGACACATGCAATGCATACACCTATTCACATTCAAAAAAGAGTAATGCTGAGAAACAATGACACCAAAAATCCCTATGAGCTATGGAAAGGAAGATCAACAAATGTGAAGCACTTCAGAGTATTCAGAAGCAAATTCTACATCAAAAGAGAAGATGGAAGAGTGGGAAATTTTGACTCTCGTCTGGACAAAGGAGTACTTGTTGGTTACTCAAGTAGAAGGAAATCATATAAGTGTTACAATATGAGGTTGAACAAAGTTGTGGAAAGCATCAATGTAACAATTGATGAAACAAGTGGATGAGAATTAAAGGAAGAAGAAAATGAATCAATGGAACAACTTTAGGAAGAAGAAGAAAAAGATGAAGAAGAAGTAGAAGGGGAATATAAAGATGATCAAACAGAAGTAGAAGAGCAAGTTCAACAATTGCCTCCAAATACACCTAGCAAACGAGTATAGAAGAATCATCATTCAGATCAGATTATCAAAAAAAAAAATGCAGGAGTTGAGACTAGAAGAAGAATCCATTCACCAGAATAAACACACCTAACACTCTTATCTATGATTGAACAAAGCAATTTTGAAGAGGCCAGCAAGGATGAATTCTAGAATAAGGCCATGGATGAAGAATTCGATCAAATATAGAAGAATGACACTTGGAAATTGGCTCCAAGACAAAAGAATAAGAATGTGATTGACACAAAGTGGGTTTTTAGAAATAAATTGAGTGAATATGAACATGTTACAAGGAACGAAGCTAGATTGATATGTAAAGGATACACACAAGTTGAAGGAATCGACTTTGAAGAGACATTTTCACCAATTTCCATAATGGAAGCAATCTAATTTCTTTTAGCTTATGCATGCTCAAAGAATATTAAAGTGTATCAAAGCGACATGAAATCATCTTTTATGAATAGGGAACTTGAGGAAGATGTCTACATTGAACAACCAGAAGGATTTCAGTTTTCAGAGAACGTAGATTATGTGTGTAAATTGAAGAAGGCATTCTATGGTCTCAAACAGACTCCTAGAGCATGGTAATCTAGACTGGATAAATATCTACAACAGGGGGGGTTCAGAAAAGGAGTGCAGAAAACAACCTCTACATCAAGGTAACTCAAGATAGTATTTTATGTTGATGATATTATTTTTGGAAGTATCAATGAGAGGTTAAGCTAAAAATTTGCAAAGGATATGCAGAATGAATTTGAAATGTCATTAATCAGAGAACTATCCTTCTTTATGGGTCTTCAGATACATCAAAGTGACCAAGCAATTTTTATTTCTCAAACTAAGTATATCAGAGAAATGCTAAAGAGGTTCAGAATGGAAGATTGCAAACTAGTTACCACTCTTATGCAAACTGGTTGCAAGTTGAGAAAAGATGATAATTCAAAGTCTACAGACCAGAGGAAATACATGTAAATGATTGGTATATTAATATATGTGACAACATCCAGACCAGATGTAATTCAGACACCTGGATAGGTGGCACGATTTCAAGCAGCACCAAAAGAATCACATGTATTAGTAATGAAGAGGATTTTTAGATATCCCAGAGGAACATAATAGTTTGTATTATGGTATCCAAAAGGAAAGGATATATCACTTATTGCCTACACATATGAATATTGGGTAGGTTGCATTGAGAAACTTTCTACTTGTGTGAGTGTTTAATATATTGTCTAAGCAGGAAACAATGATCAATATCTTTATCTATAGCCAAAGCAGAGTATATTGCAACAACATGATGTTGTACTCAGATTCTATGGATAATTTTTTTTTTAACAATTATACAGGTTGAGTATGATAAGCCCATTCCAATCTATTATGATGATAAAAGCACCATCAATATCTCAAATAAACCACTGATGCACTCCAAGATGAAGCACATTCCAATAAAATATCCCTTTATACAGGAATAGGTTGCAGAGAATAACATCTGAGTTGAATATGTGGGAACAAAAGCACAAGTGGAATACATCTTTACAAAAATGCTTCCAAGGGAATCCTTTGAGTATCTTTTCCAGAGACTTAGAGTAATTTCTACTCCAAAATGAATGCTTTTGAATGCTTATATTATATGTCTTATATTTACACGAGGATGAACCATAAAGCGGGCAATTCAAGTTGGGAGTTCATATTTAGGAAGAGTTCAGTCAGGGGTAGCATCCCTGTATGGAAATATACCTTTTCCATTGATGACAAAGAGGGAGAGATTTATCATATGTAAAGGTAAATTCTTGGAGAAAGAGCAAAGAGGAATGGTTCCAAGGGGAGCAATGGTCACACAGGGATATGAATTCAGTATTTCATCAGAGTGTTTCCATCAATTCCAAAGAGGGATATTGTTGATTATTTGGGTTGGTTGTCATTAATGTCAACCCTTGAAGAAATTCCGATAGAAAATTATTGTAGCACAAAGTTTTGGGTAATGGAAACAAGTTTTCCTCATGTATAATGGTATGATTTTTAATATATTTGAATGCCAGACTATTCTATATGGATAGTAAATGTCATTCCATTTTCGGTCGTATGTGGAACATCACATAACTCCTCATAGTTAGTCACTTATGGCCATGTGAAGTTGAAGAAGCCTCATGAGTCATCTAGAATCCCCAAAAGGTCAAAGTAGTCAAAGTGGTTGCAAAGAAAAAATTATTTAAATAATAAAGTGAAGTGATGAGTGTCCTATAAGTCAAAGTGGATACAAAAGAAATTATTTAAATAATAAATTTAGTGGAGAAACTACTAAGTGGACAAGTGTTTAGAAGTGGGTTAGCCCTAAAATAAGGAAAGTGGTTTAAGATGGTTAGAAGGTAATTCCTTGAAGAAGCTACATAAAAATATAAATAAGAGGAAAGGGTATCTAATTCAAGGGAGGATAAATTATTTTGATGATGATTTCTAAGGTATGTTATTTGCAGGTCATCTCACCATTTTCTCAATAACGTTTTTTGTAAACTGATTCAGAAAAAAAAATATGAAGGCCATTGAGGAAGCATATCCAATTAGATTTGATAAAAAATCATCTTGTGGGTCATTTTATTTTTGGAGTTACACTCTGTGGAAAATAGGGTTTGCGGCTAGTCCTCAAAACTAGTCTAAAACAAGTGTTTCGGGTAAAAACGTCATAACTTCTTCATAACATATCCAAATTTAGTAATACCAAATGTATTTTTTAGAGTAGAGTATGTAGTATTATGTGTACGATTTTTAGATCTATAAAACAAATATTTCATGCGGGGCACTCTCTAGAAGTTATCTCTCTAGAATAATCTAGAATTTAACAAGGTATGCCATTTTTGCTATAACTCCTCTTTTGAGAGGTTCTAAGTAGTGAAACTTGGAGGAATTGCATAAAAGACACTGAAGAACAATGTGTACTATTTTTATATCTTTATTCATTACAAATACATAGTTATGATTATTTCAAGTTAGGGTTGTTGACTAATCCAAAATAAGTCATGTGAGACCAAAGTAAAGTTTGATGAAAATTCTAGTCTCCTGTTGTTAAAGTTAAGGAAGGTTTACATGTATGTGATCATATATATAAGGTATATTACATAGTTACAAATAATATTTGGATGATAAAATTGATGAGGGATTTTGATTGAGGTACATGTTGGGTACATGGTTGAGACAAGTAGTTGATGAGTTGGCATATACATGAGGTGTATAGTTGATGATGTTGGTACATATTGGTGGGTCATATTTTATGTGTATATGATACATGATTGGTACATATTTAGTGCATGGTTGATGCACTCATTGATGGTACAGGTTGAGGAACATATTGGTGCATAGTTGATGCACTTATTTATGGTACAGGTTGATTACAGGTTGTTTGGTACAAGTTTTTAAAGGTTGTTTGGTGCAGGTTGATTTATACAGGTTTATAATAGTATATCTCATAGTGATAGTGTGACAATGGTTCCATCATTCGAATTCTATGATAGGGCAGTTGGAAGGGGAAAGGACAGGTGGTTTTATCCACCTTTCGATTGTATAAGCTGGAGAACATAGGGGTTTGTATCCTCTTTCTGGTTGTATCGATAGAATTGGGGAGTTGGAGCTTCCCTTAGTTTTTATCCTAAGAGACTAGGGGGTTGGAGCCTCCTTCCAATTGCAACTGGAAAACAAAGGAAGTTGGTTCTTCAAATAAATGTATTTCTTAAATACATATAAGAAGAATCATTTCATGGTTTTCTGCCACTTTGGGTTTCTACGTAAAAACATTGGTGTACCTTTTATGTGTATGATTTCTCATTTGTTTATTGTTTATTTACTCTGAAACTATTGGATGATGATGATACATTGTTATAACACTTGAATTTTATAGTTAAAAAGGATTAAATTTCTCTATTATTGATTCACCCCCCCCTCTTAGTAATCCAACAACTGATTCTTGACTGTAATATTTTCCAAATATCTATAGTCGATACACATCCATGGAGTCCCATACTTCTTAGGTACTATGATAATAGGTGACCCACAAGGTGAGGTTCTTAGTCAAATTACTCCCTACTCTAGCAACTATTGCAATTGTTTCTTCACTTCATCTAGTTCAAAAAAACTATATATATATCCCAATATTGGGTAATGGGTGTTGGACATACCGAAAACATTGAGAGAGGGGGTGAATCACTGTAGGGATGTTTTTTCAACTTACCTTCCTTAAAAATCCTGAGTTAGCAATCACCATTTACTCATCACTCATTAATGTCATTTATAATCAGTTGTATGTGAACATATATCAACAATAGATAACAACAACATATATCATCAACAACCCATCACCAAAAAAAAAAAAAATAACACAATATGTATGTACAATTTCCTTTTTATTATGGACTACCATCCTTAGGTTTATCAACAACAACTGAATAGAGTTACAGCTCCATAGGAGCACTAGCTCTGTAATCCAAGAGTCATCTTACACAACTCAACACCAACTGAGAACACGATTCAATCCTCAACAGATACCAATATGTCAATGAGTATGCCACATGTCAGTAGTGCAACATGCATATGTACGCGCCCTACTAATAGTACAACTCATTTACGTACGCGACCAATCTGTACTGTAGCCTATGTATGCCTTTTCATCAACTAGTGTTTTCTCTCCTTGAAAAACTTAGATCCTCTGCAGCCTTCAGTCACATCCACTTCTTCCTTTCACTATCCAATCTGTACCATAACCAATCACAAAAAATCTATTCTCTCCAACAATTTACTCATGCTTCTCAACCATACAATACGAATGTTACGCAATCAGGTATAAGTTACCAAAATACTGTGTCCACCATATCAGTATTGAATCATAAGAATGCTTCTCACTCTATGAATCAACCAACATCACAACATCCATACCAAGAATTCCTTAAGCATTCACCATACAATAAGAAAGAATATCCATTAAGACAACTAAGTAACCATATCCAAATTTCTATGGCAGATCTGAGCCCATAGAATGAAAATCTGGAACTTGCCTCAGGGTTGAAGACCATGGCAACATCTCACACTCAGGTATCCATGACTTCCTCCAACTATACACACTCTGACCTTCTTCAACCCGTGTGTGTACGCATCCTACCTCACTGTAGCCCACATGTGTACACACTCTAACTCATTGTAGCCTGCATGCTCCTTGAAAAACTAGGGTTTCTGAACTTCTAAAACTTTCTCCTTCAATATCTCAGACTTACGGAAACTTTGATGCATCAATGAGATCCTCTAGTGAATCTCTTTCTCAGACTATATCTTCAGTATATGCTCAAGAGATGTGTTTACAAGAGAACCTTGCCTCTTATTTATACTCTCCAAGTAGCTTCCTTGGAATCATCCACTAGGCCACTTTTTCCACATAGCCACTTTGTCTACATAGTCACCTATCTCCAACTTTGTCTAATTGGTCACTTGTCCATATATCGAATATCTAGTTTTCCACTTAACCTACTTTCCTCATTTTAGGGTTAATCCTCTTATAACCAATTTCCATAATTAGAAAGTTTCTCCATTTAATTTATTATTTAAATAATCCTCTTTGAATTTATCACTTCACTTTATTATTGAAATAATTTCTTCTTTGTAAGAACTTTGACTTCTTTGACCTTTTGGGGCTTCTATCCAACATATGAGGGTCCTCCAACTTCGTAAGTCCATAAATCTCAAACCATGAGGAGTTATGTGATGTTCCACATAGCACTGGAAATGGCATGACAATAACTATCCATCTAGGATAGTTTTACTGACAAATTCATTGATCTTCATCTCATTATTCCACAATTAATCATGGTTTCTATAACCATACTTCTAGGATAATTCAACACAAAGCATCTTCCCCTAAGGGATTTCACCATAAGGGGACCAATTTGGAGTTCATCCATTTGTACTTACTATCAACCATGAAAAGACAACAATGAGTCATCTTTACATCAATCCAACTGGAATAACCCATGACAATACATGATTATGACATTGTCCCTTTGTCATTGATTCCATGCATGATCACATGATCCAACAATCAATATAAAACCATCAATAACAACACATTGATCCATATTCATATATGAATCATATGACAACAAATTGATCAATCCATTGAAAAAAATGACAATGCATACTTCATCAAATTCCTTTGACATCAATCCTTTGACATGAATGACAACATGATCCAACAATATCCCCCTTTGGCATTGATGTCAATACCAAAATTGATGTCAGAAGAAATCATGGATGGAAACATGTACACAAGGCATTTCTATACATCAATAGTCATCTCAATATCATCAATGTGATTATCTCTCCCCCTTTGACGTCAATGGAAAATGGTAGTTCTCTCCTTGGTGCTTCTCCCCCTACCTGAACTCTCCTCGGGACTACTCCCCCCGCCTGGAATCCTTTGATATTTATCTAAATAATATCTCCCCTTTTGAACAACTGATATCACTCTAATGTAATGCTGAAAACATATCACTCATGCTTTCCCTATGATCATCGCTCCCCTTGGACCATGCCTTTGTGATCTTTATACAAGTAGAGGGATATTTTTCCAAGTATTTACCTTTTCATCTGATAAATATCTCTTCCTGGAATCATGGGAAGAAGAATGAATCCCCCTATGGGTATGTCTCCCCCTATCTTCTCTACAATATAAACAATATGCTACCACTGCAACATGCTTCTGCTGCAAATTCTACTTCTCAACCGGAACATAGATCAACCACTATTTCTATGATGATCCTTGGACCTATGCATGCATCAAACTCATGCCATACCATACACCATGAAGAAAAAGATATATAAAAAAATAATATAGAATCATGAAAAAAATATTAACCAAGTACATCATGTGCCATATTGTGTGTCAACAATGTACAACACCCATGTACATCAATACCAAACAATATTCCATAAGACATCATCAATTGAGTGTATCAACCATATGCCTCTACCAACATGCGAACCATGTGACTCAAACAATCAAGAATCATAACAAGTGTCTCAATTGTATCATCCCATACATCATGTACCAAAGTATTGTTGGTAGGGCTTGTAGTTTGCATAGGGCAGTTTACACAGTTTGCACAGCAATCTAGTTTTCACAGTTTGCACAGGACTTGGTTTTGTCATTAATGTCAAACTTTAAAACGCCAAAGTTGGAGTTTGTTGGTGAGTTTGCATAGGCACCGTGGATCAGTTTGCACATGCATGGTGGTTCCTAATTTGGAGATCAGCATGCCTCTCGACATACCAAAACGCGAAACTACGAAGAACCCAGGAGGTGAGCCTTTGGTTATAACTCGAGGTCACATGTGAAAGGATCCTTGGAAGAGAAGTCAACACCCTTATCTTGAATTTCATAGATCGGAGATTGACCAGCACATGAAACTTCATCCTAAGTAACATCACTATGATATGTTACTCTGGGAATTTCTATTTTGGGATTTTTGCATGGTAAGCAAAAAATTCCAACATCACAAAGTCCCGAATGTCGAAATACCGAAAGGGACACACGTCACATGTTCCACAATTTCAAGATTTTTTTAATTATTGGAGGTCATGAAGACCTAATCTCCAAAGTACCGAAAATTCGAAAGCCATCTATCTCGATGAATGACTAAGTCATGTCCGTCGGATTAAGCATTGGAGGGGTAATATAAGAGTTGTATATGACCGTTGATCTCTCCCCAAGAAGTTAACAAGAATCATCCAATCTATGTCCACTAGATCAAATGTGAAGCTGTCAGATCATTTTGGAGATCGTGACTTGGAGTGTTGAAACACTTCATCACAGAAATGCCAAAATGTCGAAATGTAAAAACGTCGAAATGCCAAAATGTTGAAAGCCGAAATGCTTAAATGTGAAATGTCGAAATGTCGAAATGCAAAATGTTGAAATACCTTTTTTTATAAGTTGTAGTTATCACCATTGGTCGTGTGAGAAGGAGGAACTAGCACCAAGTTAAATCTCCTTTTCGGAGATCGCAACATGAATAGACGAGATGTCTTCACCTCAATATTGTCGATATGCGAATCACGAAAGTGCTTTTTGGTAAAGGCCCTTGGTCACAACCAATGGGAATATGGAGTAAGCATGAGACCCATCTTCTACATCGAACAATGCAGATTAAATACTTAAACTGATTGTGTGGTTATTGTTCTTCTAGATGCCTTGGCCAATAATAATCACTGTAAGATAGTTATTAAGTTATTGTAACCGAATCTTCGAAGCCTAAGGGTTCAAGTGTACTCTCTGAATGTATAGGGTAGAAATAAGTGAAATTTGGTGAGATGAAGGTTGGTGCGTATTCAATTAATGGTACAGTCATAACTCTAAACTAAAATTCATTTCTATAAATGAAGATAAATCTGAAATACAATTATACAGGGACAATGAGGAGAAAAGATGGGGCAAGAGGATTATGGAAGAAGTATGGCTCTATAAAATTTGAGGAGAAAATTTAATGCTTAATCTTTGATAGAGAAGATAAGAGTTAGTTTGCATATTCTTAGTGACAGAGAAGGATTCTAGGGTGGTAGCTAGGAGCAAGGGGAGACTATAAAAATCTCCTGTACAAGTTGGTGCTTGTACATCTGGGAGTTGTAGTTTCCATTCAGTAGGTGTTGAAGAAACAGAGGTAGCAACCTCATATGGGTTGTAGTTTAGATAAAATAAGAATGTAAAGAGGAGTTGGAGCTTGCCTTTGATTCATAAGAAGAAGAGGTTTTTCCCTTTTGGGTTTCCTCATGTAAAATCACTGTGTCACTATTTCATTTATGTGATTGTATATTTATTGGTTAAATGTATTACTGCAAGTTAAATGTTAAAGGCATGTTTTATTGATTAATAAGTAATCTTCTTATAAAACGAAATAAATTTTATAAAACTAATTCTCCCACCCCCCTCTCAGTTGACTTATCCTGTTCAAAAATTGGTATCAGAGAAGGTTACTTCAAGATATTTGTTTAACCACTAGAAGTATATTATCATTCATAATGGATAAGAAGTCAGAATTTACAAAACATGGATTGCCTTGATTTGATAGTCATAATTATGCTTTTTGGAGTATCACGATGAAGTTGTTTTTACAAACTCAAGGAGTATATATCTGGCAGGCTATACTAAATGAATATAAATTCCCAACAACCCTTCCAATATATGCTACAGGTAAGAGACTCTATGAGAGTAATTCCAAAGCTATGTATGCAATACTAGGAGGTCTAGGAGGGTCAAAATTTGTTAAAGTTATGCATTGTGCATCAGCAAAAGAAATATGGGATAAATTGAAAAATGTATATGAAGGAGACACTAAGGTAAGGATTGCTAAGCTACAATCATATAGAAGTCAATTTGAAAGCCTGAAAATGGAAGAATCTGAAGATCTAGCTACCTACTTTCTTTGTATTGATGAAGTTGTTAATACCATGAGAGGTCTAGGAGAAATAGTTTATAATATTATTATTGTGCAAAAGGTACTTAGATCACTTCCTGCAAGATTTGATTCAAAAATATCTACATTAGAAGAAATAATAGATATTGATACTTTAGAAATGGATGAATTACATGGAATACTAACATCATATGAGATGAGAAATTCTGGTGAGAATTCTTTTAGGAAAGAAGCAACTTTCAAGGTAGAAAAGAAAGATAATAAAAGGTGATGAGGAAGAAGCAAATTTTGTTAAAAATTTGAAAAGAGGTACTGGAAAGTATAAAGGTAAGCTTCCTCTGAAATGCTTTGGTTGTGGTAGAATAAGACATTTTGCATATAAGTGTCCTTACAATAAACATATTGATAATGAAGAAGACAGTGATAGAAAACCTAAGGAATTCAAGTATAGACATAAGAAGTTTTTTCAAAGAAAAACTTACAAAAAGAATAGCCTGTGTATAAAAGATGGCAGTGATATTTCAGAATTTGGTGAGAGTGATGACAGTTCAGATGGACAAATTTTTATGGATATGAAAAAACAGGATGATCATTCTGGTGAAGAAGAAGAAGGTGAAGTTGATCTAGAATCTGAACTGGTAAGTTCTTTAAGTGAATTAAGAAAAGTTAGAAGGGAATGAAAACATTTTAAAAGAGAATTTGAGAATCTAGAATTTCAATTATAGAAATCAAATGGTTTGATTGAGAGCACTGAAATCACGGTAGTTGACTTAAAACTTAAAATAGAAGAGGCTAGAGTGACTGAAGAAGCTCTAACTAAAATGTTTGAAGAAAAGGATAAGGAAAATGAAGGTTTAAAAATTGTAGTCTCATTAAGAGACAAAGTACAAGAAAATAACATGAATCATAGTTCTCAAGTGTTAGATCAAATTATTAGTAGTCAAAGATCAACATATGATAAGACTGGAATTGGTTATAAATCTGCAGTAACTAATGGATGTTCTATTTCAAGTGTTGAGAAAGCAGGTATAGATGATAATCATGAGAAAATTACTAGCAAGAAGATGGAATCAGAAAGACAAGAAGAAAATCAGTGTTCAACAGTGCACAGAAGAAGTTATGGAAGACATCAAAATAGGTTTGAAGGCCATTGTTTCTTTTGTTATAAGTATGGACATAAGGCTGCATTTTGTAATAGATTTTCAAGAAAGGTAAATGCACATAACAGTCATGAAAGGTCTAATTTTGAATATGGAAGAGGACATGGTAAAACTAGCCAAAACAATATAAACTACTCTTACAACAGATTTGACACCTTAAGATATGAGACTGGATGTTACAAGTGTAACAATTTTGGGCATGTGTCAAGAAATTGTCGTATGAGTTTTCAGATATTTAATGAACCCACTGACACAGATCTGAAAACCAAATATTGGAAAAAGAAACGTGAAAATATGAACATTGAAAAATGCACTATAGCTCTACAAGCATCACATAAAGTAAAATGGGTTGTGGATAGTGGATTTTCAAAGCATATGTCAGGTAGAAAACAACTCTTTGTTGAACTAGATGAAGGAAAAGAAGGTACAATCACCTTTGGAAATGATCAATCAGCTAGGATAGTTGGAAGAGGAACTGTATGTCTAAACAACAAGAAAATCATGGTTGAAAATGTCTTATTGGTTGAGGAAATGGAACATAACTTATTGAGTGTAAGTAAAACCTGTTATAAAGGCCTCTTTATGATTTTTGATTCGAAAGGATCTCAAATCAAGGATATAAAATCAAACAAACTAGTTGGAACAGCCACAAGAACATCAAGCAACATTTACATAGTAGATGAAGAAAAAGAAAAATGTTATCTTTGCAGTGAAGATGAAAGTTGGTTGTGGCACAAAAGACTTGGACACATTAACTTTGAAAATTGATTCAGTTGAATAAAAAGGAAGCAATAAGAGATTTACCTGTCATAAATAACTTTCCAAGTTCTGTCTGCAAGCAATGTCAACATGGTAAGCAAACTAGAGTTAAATTCAAAACCAAAGAACATTCAACAACTAAACCATTGGAAATAGTACATGTTGTTGTCTGTGGACCTATGAGAACAACAGGGTTAAAAGGACAAAGATATTTTCTACTATTTGTGGATGACTTTACTAGAATAACATAGATGTTTTAATCGAAAAAGAAATCTGAAACTTTTACTTGTTTTCAAACCTTCAAGGAGTCAACTGAAACTGAATGTGACATGAAAATTAAACGTTTAAGATCAGATAATGGAGGGGAATTTGTGTCTAAATAATTCAACAGATAGTGTGATGAAAATGGGATAAAAAGACATTTTGTTGTTACTGAAACACCTCAACAAAATGGAGTGGTTGAAAGAAAAAATAGGACTATTATGGAGATGGCTAGAACTATGCTCAATGAATATAAACTAAGTAATATACTATGGCAACAATCTTTTCATAATGTTGTTCAAATTTTGAATAGAATCTTTCTGAGAAACAATCATTTTAAGACACCCTATCAATTATGGAAAGGCATACCAACTAGTGTTAAAGATTTTAGAACTTTTGGTAGTAAATGTTATATCAAAAGAGTTGACAAGCATTTGGGTAAGTTAGAATCTAGAATAGATAAAGGTATTTTAGTTGGGTATTCCTGTTCAAGGAAATATTATAAATGTTACAACTTCAGATCGAACAAAATAGTTGAAGCCATAGATGTGAAATTTGATGAGTCCTTATTTTTGAAGTCTAAATCTAAAGAAAAGTATCATCAAATATATAAGATACATGACAAGAATAAAATGAATGATGAGGTAAGTGAAACAGAAGAAACTAAGGCTGCTCACAGTAAAAAATTAATTCTTACTTTGACACATGGCACAACTCCATCGAAAAGCATGACTCCTTCAAAGAATCCAAGAAAGAAAATACAGAAAAATCACCCCGAAGAATAGATAATTGGTGACATAAATGCAAGTGTTGGAACAACAAGTAGAAAGCAAGAATCCACCTCAACTCGTGAACATGTATCTTTACTTTCTCTGATTGAACACAAAAATATTGAAGAAGCAATTAAAGATGAGTATTGTATGAAAGCAATGAATGGAGAACTTAGTCAAATAGAAAAGAATAAGACATGGGAATTGGTTCCTAGACCTTTGAATAAAAATGTCATAGGGGCTAAATGAGTTTTCAAAAATAAGATGGATGAAGCAGGTAAAATAACTAGAAACAAGGCTAGATTGCTTTATAAAGGGTATGCATAGGTAGAAGGAATAGATTTTGGAGAATATTTTGCTCATGTTGCAAGAATGGAATCCATTAGACTAATTCTAGATTATGCCAATTCTAAACACATTAAAGTTTACCAAATGGATGTAAAGTCTGCATTTTTGAATGGTGATTTAGAGGAAGAAGTATATATGGAACAACCAGATGGTTTTCAGGTACAATAAGCAAAACAATATGTTTACAGGTTGAAAAAGGCATTGTATTACCTTAAGCAAGCACCAAGGGCTTAGTATTGTAGACTTGACAATTACTTCGGGCAACAAGGATTTAGGAAAGCTAACATTGATAGTAATCTATATATTAAAGAAGAAAATGATAGCCTAATCATTGTTGAGATATATGTAGATGATATCATTTTTGGTAGTGATGATAATAGGCTCTGTAAACAGTTTGTTGAAAGTATGCATAAAGAGTTTGAGATGTCCATGCTAGGAGAAATGAAGTTTTTCTTAATCTTGCAAATTACTCAATTTGATAAAGGTATTTCCATTTCTCAAACAAAGTATATCAATGAAATGCTTAAGAATTTTCAGATGGAAGATTCTAAACCAGTTGGCACTCCCATGGTTACTGGTTGTAAATTAAGTAAGGTTGATGATACTAAAGATGTTGATCATACAGTATATATATCTATGATTGGTAGTCTTCTTTATGCTACAGCTACAAGACCTGATATTATGCATGCAGTTTGTCAAGTTGGTAGGTTTCAGGCTTCACCAAAAACTTCTCTTCTACTTGCAGTCAAAAGAATTTGGAGATATCATAAGGGGACAACAGAGTATGGTTTATGGTATCCTACAAGTAATCATCTTGATTTATATGCTTTCACTGATGTTGATTGGGCAGGTTGTGTTGATGACAGGAAGAGTACTAGTGGAGAAACATTTTTTCTTGGAGGATGTCTTTTATGTTGGTCAACTAAAAAACAATCAACAATGTCTCTGTCTATTGCTGAAGAAGAATACATTGTAGCTACAACTTGTTGCACTCAGGTTCTATGGATGAAACAGATGCTGGAAGATATACATATTCATTATAATGAACCTATACCTATCTTCTGCGATAATACCAGTGCAATTAGTATTTCTAAAAATCATGTTATGCATTCCAAAACAAAGCACATTCCCATTAAATTTCATTTTCTAAGAGAGCAGGTTATGTCTAAAGTTATTAAAGTGGAATATGTTGGCACAAAGGATCACATAACAGTTGTATTTACTAAAACTTTATCTAAAATGTAATTTGAAATTCTCAAGGATCAGTTGGGGGTTTAGCCTCTGTAATTTCATTTCATTCTCAAAGATTGCATGTGCTTCCTTATAAAATTAGACGGCATAGGTTTATTGACTACTATTGATAGGGGGAGTTGTTGCTGAAATGATACATCTTTGCAAGTGATTTTCTTTGCTCAGGGGGAGTATGGTTGATTCCTTCTCCATAGATGTCAAAAGGGGGAGAAGAGATTTAAAGTTTTCCATCAACGCCAAAGGGGGAGTTTGTTGGTAGGGCTTGCAGTTTGCACAGCAGGGAAGTTTGCACAGGAATTGGTTTTGTCATTAATGTCAAACTTTAAAATGCGAAAGGGGGAGTTTGTTGGTCAGTTTGCAGAAGCATCATGGATCATTTTTCACAGGCACCATGGTTCCTAATTTGGATATCAGCATGCCTCTAGACATATCGAAATGCGAAACTACGAAGAACCCAGAAGGTGAGCCTTTGATTATAATTCGAGGTCACATGTGAAACGAGCCTTGGAAGAGGAGTCATCACCCTTAGCTTGAATTTTGGAGATCAGAGATTGACCAACACATGACACATCATCCTAAGTAACATCACTATGATATGTCACTCCGTGAATTTCTATTTCGGGTTTTTTGCATGGTAAGCAAAAAACTCCAACATCACGAAGTCTTGAATGCCAAAATAACGAAAGGGACACATGTCACATGATCTACAGTTTCAATATTTTTTGAATTATTGGAGGTCATGAAGACTTGATGGCCAAAGCACAGAAAACCCGACATCCATCTATCTTGATGAATGATTAAGTCATGTCCATTGGATTAAGCATTGGAAGGGTAATATAAGAGTTGTATATGACCGTTGATCTGTCCCCAAGAAGTTAACGAGAATTGTCTGATCTGTGTCCACCATATCAAATGTGAAGCCATCAGATCATTTCGAAGATCATGACTTGGAGTGTTGAAACACTTCATCAAAGAAATGCCGAAATGTTGAAATGCGAAAACACCGAAATGTCGAAACACTAGAAGCCAAAATGTCAAAATGTGAAATGTCGAAATGTCGAAATGCGAAATGCCAAAATACCTTTCAGTATAGGCTATATTCACCACCATTGGGAATCTGAGAAGGAGGAGCTAGCACCAAGTTAAATCTCCTTTTCAGAGATTGAAACATGAAGGGACGAGATGTCTTCGCCTCAGGGTTGTCGATATGCAAATCACGAAAGCGCCTTTAGGCAAAGGTCCATTGTCACAACCAATGGGAATATGGGGTAATCACGAGAGCCATCTTCTACATCGAACGATGTGGATTAAATAATTAAACTGATCGTGCGGTTGTTTTTCTTCTAGATGCCTTGGCCAATAATAATCACTATAAGATAGTTATTCAGTTACCGTAACTGAATCTTTGAAGGCTGAGGGTTCGAGTGTATGCTCTGAATGTAAACAATATAAATAAGTGAAATTTGGTGAGATGAAGGTTGGCACGTATGGAATTAATGCTACATATGTAGCTCTAAACTAAAATTCATTTCTGTAAATGAAGATAAATATGAAATAAAATTATACAGGGACAGTGAGGAGAAAAGATGGGGCAAGAGGATTATGGAAGAAAGATTGGTCTGTAAAATTTGAGGAGAAAATTTAATGCTTAATCCTTGATAGAGAAGATAAGAGTTGGTTTGCATATTCTTAGTGACAAAGAAGGATTCCAGGGTGGTAGGGAGGAGCGAGGGGAGACTGTAAAAGTCTCTTGTACAAGTTGGCACTTGTACATCTGGGAGTTGTAGCTTCCATTCAGTAGGTGCTGAAGAAACAGAGGTAGTAGCCTCATCTGGGTTGTAGCTCAGATAAAATAAGAATGTAAAGAGGAGTTGGAGCTTGCCTTTCATTCATAAGACGAAGAGGTTTTTCCCTTTTGGGTTTCCTCATGAAAAATCACTGTGTCACTGTTTCATTTATGTGATTGTATATTTATTGGTTAAATGTATTACTGCAAGTCAAATGTTAAAGGCATGATTTATTGATTAATAAGTAATCTTCTTACAAAATGAAAGAAATTTTATACAACAGATTCACCCCCCCACTCTCAGTTGACTTATCCTATTCAACAATTGGTATCAGAGAAGATTACTTCAATATATTTGTTTAACCACTGGAAGTTTTTTATCATTCATAATGGATAAGAAGTCAGAATTTACAAAACATGGATTGCCTTTAGTTGATGGTCATAATTATGCTTTTTGGACTATCAGGATGAAGTTGTTTTTACAAACTCAAGTAGAATATATCTGGCAGGCTATACTAAATGAATATAAAGTCCCAACAACCATTCCAATAGATGCTACAGGTAAGAGACTCTATGAGAGTAATTCCAAAGCTATGTATGCAATACTAGGAGGTCTAACAGGGTCATAATTTGTTAAAGTTATGCATTGTGCATAAACAAAACAAATATGGGATAAATTGAAAAACTTATATGAAGGAGACACTAAGGTAAAGAGTGCTAAGCTACAATCATATAGAAGTCAATTTGAAAGCCTGAAAATGGAAGAATTTGATGATATAGATACCTACTTTCTTCGTATTGATGAAGTTGTTAATACCATGAGAGGTATAGGAGAAACAGTTAATAATAATATTATTGTGAAAAAGGTACTTAGATCACTTCCTGCAAGATTTGATTCAAAAATATCTGCATTAGAAGAAATAAAAGATCTTGATACTTTAGAAATGGATGAATTACATGGAATGCTAGCAGCGTATGAGATGAGAACCTCTGGTGAGGTTTCTTTTAGTAAATAAGAAGCTTTCAAGTTAGCAAAGAAAGATAAGAAAAAGGTCGAAGCAGAAATCAACAGTCATGAGGAGTTAGAAGGTAATGTGGAAGAAGGAAATTTTGTTAAAAATCTCAAAAGAGGTACTGGCAAGTACAAAGGTAAGATTCCTCTGAAATGCTTTGGTTGTGGTAGAATAGGACATTTTTCATGTAAGTTTCCTTATAATAAGAATACTGATAATGAATAATATAGTGATAGAAAACCTAAGGAATTCAAGAATAGACATAAGAAGTTTTTTCAAAGAAAAACTTACAAAAAGAAAATCATGTGTATAAAAGATGACAGTGATATTTCAGAATCTGGTGAGAGTGATGACAGTTCAGATGTACAACTTTTTATGGCTATGGAAAAACATGATGATCATTATGGTGAAGAAGAAGAAGGTGAAGTTGATATAGAAGCTGAACTAGTAATATCTTTAAGTGAATTAAGAAAAGTGAGAAGGGAATGCAAATATTTTAAAAGAGAAATCGAGAATCTAGAATTTGAATTATAGAAATCAAATGGTTTGATTGAGAGCACTGAAATCATGGTAGTTGACTTAAAACTTAAAATAAAAGAGGCTAGAGTGACTAAAGAAGCTCTAACTAAAATGCTTGCAGAAAAGGATAAGGAAAGTGAAGGTTTAAAAAGTGAAGGTTTAAAAATTGAAGTAGTCTCATTAAGAAAGAAAGTACAAGAAAATAACATGAATCATAGTTCTAAGGTGTTAGATAAAATTATTGGTAGTCAAAGATCAACATATGATAAGACTTGAATTGGTTATAAATATGCAGTAACTAATGGATGTTCTAGTTCAAATGTTGAGAAAGAAGGTATAGAGGATAATCATGAGAAAATTACTAGAAAGAAGATGGAATCAGAAAAGCAAGAAGAAAATTAGTGTTCAACAGTGCATAGAAGAAGTTATGGCAGACATCAAAATAGGTTTGAAGGCCATGGTTTCTTTTTTTATAAGTATGGACATAAGGCTGCATTTTGTAATAGTTTTTCAAGAAAGATAAATGCACATAACAGTCATGAAAGGTCTAATTTTGAATATGGAAGAGGACATGGTAAAACTAGTCAAAACAATATAAACTACTCTTACAATAGATTTGACACCTTAAGATATGATATTGAATGTTACAAGTGTAAAAAATTTTGGCATATGTCAATAAATTGTCGTATGAGTTTTCATATATTTAATGAACCCACTTACACAGATCTGAAAACCAAATATTGAAAAAAGAAAAATGAAAATCTGAACACTGAAAAATGCACTATAGCTCTACAAGCAGAACATAAAGTAAAATGGGTTTTGGATAGTGGATGTTCAAAGCATATGACAGGTAGAAAACAACTCTTTTTTGAACTAGATGAAGGAAATAAAGGTACAATCACCTTTGGAAATGATCAATCAGCTAGGATATTTGGAAGAGGAACTATATGTCTAAACAACAAGAAAATCATGGTTGAAAATGTCTTATTGGTTGAGGAAATGGATCATAACTTATTGAGTTTAATTCAAAATTGTGATAAATGTCTCTTTATGATTTTTGATTCAAAAGGATGTCAAATCAGGGATATAAAATCAAATAAACTAGTTGGAACATCCACAAGAACTTCAAGCAACATTTACATACTAGATGAAGAAAAAGAAAAATGTTATCTTGGGAGTGAAGATGAAAGTTGGTTGTGGAACAAAAGACTTGGAAATATTAACTTTGAAAATATGATTTAGTTGAATAAAAAGGAAGCAATAAGAGATTTACTTGTCATAAAGAACCTTTCAAGTTATGTCTACAAGCAATGTCAACATTGTAAGCAAACTAGAGTTAAATTCAAAACCAAAGAACATTCAACAACTAAACCATTGGAAATAGTACATGTTGATGTCTGTGGACCTATGAGAAAAAAAGGGTTAAAAGGAGAAAGATATTTTCTACTATTTGTGGATGACTTTACTAGAATGACATGGATGTTTTTATTGAAAAAGAAATCTAAAACTTTTATCTGTTTTCAAACCTTCAAGGAGTCAACTGAAAATCAATAGGACATGAAAATTAAATGTTTAAGATCAGATAATGGAGGGGAATTTGCGTCTAAAGAGTTCAACAGATACTGTAATGAAAATCGGATAAGAAGACATTTTTCTATTACTGAAACACCTCAGCAAAATGGAGTGGCTGAAAGAAAAAATCGGACTGTTATGGAGATGGATAGAACTATGCTCAATGAATCTAAACTAAGTAATATACTATGGCCTCAATCTTTTCATACTGTTGTTCACATTTTGAATAGAATCTTGCTAAGAAACAATCATTTTAAGACACCCTATCAGTTATGGAAAGGGAGACCAACTAGTGTTAAACATTTCAGAATTTTTGACATTAAATGTTATATCAAAAGAGCTGACAAGCATTTGGGTAAGTTGGAATCTAGAAAAGATGAAGGTATTTTAGTTGGGTATTCTTTTTCAAGGAAAGCTTATAAATGTTACAACTTCAGATTGAACAAAAAAGTTGAAGGCATAGATGTGAAATTTGATGAGTCCTTATTTTTGAAGTCTAAATCTAAACAAAAGAATCATCAAATATATGAGATACATGACAAGCATAAAATGAATGATGAGGTAAGTAAAACATAAGAACCTAAGGATGGTGATAGTGAAAAATTAATTCCTACTTTGACATAGTTCACAACTCCATCCAAAAGCATGACTCCATCAAAGACTCCAAGCAAGAGAATACAAAAAAATCACCCTGAAGAACAGATAATTGGTGACATAAATGCAAGTGTTGGAACAAGAAGCAGAAGGCAAGAATCCACTTCAACTCATGAACATGTATCTTTACTTTCTTTGATTGTACCCAAAAATATTGAAGAAGCAATTAAATATGAGTACTACATGAAAGCAATGAAAGAAGAATTTAGTCAAATAGAAAAGAATAAGACATGGGAATTGGTTCCTAGACCTTTGAGTAAGAATGTCATAGGGGATAAATGGTTTTTCAGAAATAAGATGGATGAAGTAGGTAAAATAACTAGAAACAAGGCTAGATTGGTTTGTAAAGGGTATGCACAGGTAGAAGGAATATATTTTGGAGAAAAGTTTTCTCCTGTTGCAAGAATGGAATCCATTAGACTAATTCTAGCTTATGCCAGTTCTAAACACATTAAAGTTTACCAAATGGATGTAAAGTCTGCATTTTTGAATGGTAATTTAGAGGAAGAAGTATATATGGAACAACCAGATGGTTTTCAGGTACAAGAAGCAGAACAATATGTTTACAGGTTGAAAAAGCTATTCTATGGCCTAAAGCAAGCACCAAGGCTTTGGTATTCAAGAATTGACAATTAATTTAGGCAACAAGGATTTAGGAAAGGTAACACTGATAGTAATCTATATATTAAAGAAGAAAATGATAGCCTCATCACTGTTGAGATATATGTAGATGATATCAGTTTTGGTAGTGATGATAATAGGCTCTATAAATAGTTTGTTGAAAGTATGCATAAAGAGTTTGAGATGTCCATGCTAGGAGAAATGAAGTTTTTCTTAGGCTTGAAAATTACTCAATCGGATAAAGGTATTTTCATTTCTCAAACCAAGTATATCAATGAAATGCTTAAGAAATTTCATATGGAATATTCTAAACTAGTTGGCACTCCCATGGTTACTGGTTGTAAATTAAGTAAGTTTGATGACACTAAAGATGTTGATCAGATAGTATACAGATCTATAATTGGTAGTCTTCTTTATGCTAGAACTACAAGACATGATATTACGCATGCAATTTGTCAAGTTGGCAGGTTTCAGGCTTCACCAAAAACTTCTCTTCTACTTGCAGTCAAAATAATTTCCAGATATCTTAAGGGGACAACAGAGTATGGTGTATGGTATCCTATAGGTAATCAAATTGATTTATATGCTTTCATTGATGTTGATTGGGCAGGTTGTGTTTATGACAGGAAGAGTACTAGTGGAGCAACATTTTTTCTTGGAGGATGTCTTGTAAGTTGGTCAAGTAAAAAACAATCAGCAGTGTCTATGTCTACTACTGAAGAAGAATACATTGCAGCTGCAACTTGTTGGACTTAGGTTCTATGGATGAAATAGATGCTGGAAGATATACATATTCATTATAATGAACCTATAACTATCTTTTGTGATAATATCAGTGCAATTAGTATTTCTAAAAATTCTGTTATGCATTCCAAAACAAAGCATATTCCCATTAAATTTCATTTTCTAAGAGAGTAGGTTATGTCTAAAGTTATTAAAGTTGAATATGTTGGCACAAAGGATTAGATAATAGATGTATTTAATAAACCTTTATATAAAATGAAATTTGAAAGTCTCAGGGATCAGTTGGGTGTTTACCCTCTGTAATTTCATTTCATTCTCAAAGATTGCACGGGCTTCATTATAAAATCAGACTGCATAGGTTTATTGACTACTATTGATAGAGGGAGTTGTTGCTGAAATGATACATCTTTGCAAGTGATTTTCTTTTCTCGAGGGGAGTATGGTTGATTCCTTTTCAATATATGTCAAAAGGGGGAGAAGAGATTTAAAGTTTTCCATCAATGCCAACCCTTAGCACAACCCCCAACCCTTGGTTTGAGGCATCCGTGAAGATGGTGAAGTCCTTTTCCATATCCGACACTCATAGAATTGGCACACTAGTTAGTAACCTCTTAAGGTCGATGAATGCACTATCACATTCTTCTGTCCATTCATACCTGACCCCCTTTCATTGCAAAGTGGTGATGGGTTTCACTATTTTGGAGAATCCCTAAACAAATCTCTGATAATAACCTGCTAGCCCCATGGAGCTTCTCACCTCATGGGAAATTTTTTGGCACTGGCCACTCCATAATGGCCTTTAACTTTTCTGGGTCTACAGAGATTCCTTCATTGGAAATGATATGACCTAAATAGTGGATCTCTTTCTGAAAGAAGGAACACTTCGACAACTTCCCATACAATTTTTTCTCTCTAAGGCAGGACAACAGTACTCGTAAGTGTTCCTCATGTTCTCTTTCATTTGTGGAATAGATGGGGATGTCATCTAGAAAGACTTGTACAAAACGGTCTAAGTACTTCCAGAATATGTCGTTCATGAGGCTCATGAATACTACTGGCGCATTGGTCAATTCGAAAGTTACTACGACAAACTCGTAATGTCTAAACCAAGTTTGAAAGGTAGTTTTTGGGATATCACCTTCCTTAATCCTTAACAGATGATACGTTGATCGCAAATAAATATTTGAGAATACTGTTGCTCCTTTCATCTGATCAAAGAGGTCATCTATTCGCAGAATCGGGTACCTATTTTTCATTGTAGCATGGTTCAGGTCCCTGTAGTCTATACACAGTTATAAGGATCCATCCTTCTTCTTTACAAAAATTACTGGTGCACCCTAGGGTAAAACATTGGGCCTTATTAGCCCTAAGTCCAGTAATGCTTTCAACTGCATTTGCAATTCACAAATTTCCGGCACTATCATCCAATACAGAGTCTTGCAGATTGGTTCTACACTAGGTTTTAGCTCAATAGTAAAATCAAGCTCCCTCTCAGGAGGTAACCTTGGTAACTCGTTCGGAAAAACATCCTTAAATTCTTATAGTACCAGGTACTAATCCAATGAGGGTCCCTTCCTTTCGTTCATTACTTCCACTACATATAATCGAAACCCTTGTCTCAAGCATCGCTTAACCTTCATAGTTGATATAAAGTGTAATGACACCTTTCTCCATACACCCTGGATATCTACTAGCCTTCCCTCATCGTCGACACAAAGCATGCTCTTTGCGAAAAAATCTACCAAATATCGGTGAGTTTCTAACCAATCCATTCCAATGATTAGGTCATATGTCGTGAGAGCAGTGACGTATACCTTCAACTTGGTAGTACACACTCCCAGGTCTACTATGCAATTATCAACACTAGGTTCTACTGCTTATTTTTCCCCTGAAGCCATCTTGACTTTTTTAAAGTCATCGTGCTCGTAGGCTGCCAACCAACTCTTTTATAATGTAGATGGTGAAATGAAACTATCTGTTGCACTAGAATCAAATAAAATCTTAACGTTGATATGATTTAGCATACTTCCTGACTCCACCACCATGGATTGATGTTCGGTCTGGCGATTATTAACCGCTGCGTAAATCTGGTGGCTGCTACTTTCTCTCCCCATCGATGCCTTTCCTTCTCTATGCACGAACCCTGATTGTAACTCTGGGCATTCACGCTGGTAATGGGGTCCTCCTCACCCCCAACAGGTAACACGAGATTCAACCTATGTATTGTTATGTGACTGTCTCTGAAATGAGTTCCTTCCGCTGGAACCCTTGCCCCTACTAGTTGTTCCTTGAGATGGTCGTGGATCTGTCTACGTCGTTAGTGATGAACGAGATGTTGCAATCATTGCCATTGAAATCCTTGCCGCTACGGTCCTTGGTGTGACTCTGTTACCATATGGAGGTGGCCTTGAACCCCCTCCCCTGGAAAATGTCCTAGGGGCCTTCCCAACGAATCCAGGATGATGCGGAAAGGTCGACCTCATACCTCCATTCAAGTTCATGTGTTCCTCTGTGTAACGCACATTTTCCACTGCTTCTGCTACTGAAGACTGGTGGAATGGAATGAAAGGGCTCGACAATTGGCTCGATGAATTGTGTGTAAGGTCTCATGAGCCTGACGCTTGGATAATTGGAGTTTATACTTCAGAATACACTTTGTTACCATTAATCTAATTAAGTATAAGAATTTATTTGTAAAGAATCATGAGGGTGTGTTGGCGTTAGTGTTCTTCTTAAGGCGGTTTTCTTCGTGGGGGGTCTTGGGTTCAAAACCCATGGACCTCTAAAATTTATACTTAACCCTATATTATTAAATTATTTAAATTAAATTAAAACTCATAATTATATATATATATATATATATATATATATATTAAATAATTTAAATTTACACAAGCATATTAATACTTTTAAATAAATAAATAAAACTAAAAAATTAATATTACAAAAATAATAATAATATAATTATTCAAAAAAAGTCTTATTCGGCGAGAGTTTAATGTGCTCTGTGGAATTCACTAGTAGCCTTTAAGGTCGGGTTTCTAGCATGAGGCCCACGTGCCCGACCTCTAGCTCTCAGTACCAAAAACCTAAGTTGTTCCTTAACCATAACGCTCCTTCACTTACGCCTCTTTCCTCTGCCGCCTCTCCACTCTGCTCTGTCCCTTTGCTCTTGGTGCTGGTGTTGGTCTGGTCATGGCTTGTGAGTTTTTTGTTTGTAAAATGTTTTAGGGTAATAGGTCATGTATTACCCTGTGGTTCTTTTTTTTTTGTTTGCTTGGTCCTTGGTCTTGGTGCTTGTTGTTTGTGGCTGAGTTCCTAGGATTTATGCCCTGTAATTTTAAATTGGCAAGTCCAGCATTACAAGAAAGCTCTAGTGTTGTGGATTGGTCATTTGGCTAGTCATATTAGATGCCCTGTGACCCTAGTTGTGAGTTTCTCTCTATCAGTATAATTACAATGGTTGTTGAGCAGTGTCTTCTGGCATTAGATTGATAGATTTGGTTTATGTTTTTTATTTTTTGTCAGTGCTATTTTTGTTTGTTTTCTGTAGTGTAGTGGATGGGATCGATGATGGCTATTTGTCTTAACCCCACCGAAATAGGGGCTGGCCGAAGCTGTTGCTCTTAAACCCTCATCCCCATGAAGTTGGAGGATTCTTTTTGGTAAATCCCGAACAATCATCTGGTGTTTACTGAAGAGGTGTTAGCTTGGCATAGATGTGGGTTTTGATGAAAACAGGTGACGATGTACTTCCTCTATACGAAAAAAAAACCTGGCCATGTCTGATATCTATCTCGGTTTTACAAAAATGCCTCCACCAGCCTGCCCTCTGTTGGTGTAACCATTGCTCGGATTCTAAATTTGGATCTTCAAAGTCGATGGATGTATCATTTTGTGTCGATGTATCATTCCCTAGCACCATGCGTTCAAATAATTTGCACTCCACCATTTGTACACAAAACCTAATTCGTGCTTGCATGTATCATGGTTTCTAGGGGAAACCGTAATTCATGGAACCCTAACTTCGTCTACTCTCTGACAGGCATCATGCCATTCTACTGGTCACCCATCATCTGCAGACCCTCCTCGCACTGGTGGTATGCTCACCTTCCATAGCGGTATTCTTCACAGTGTATACACTCACATTCTTGACATTCATATTCAAATTGTTATCTTGGCATACTCTTGGCTTCCTGAATCAGGCAGAATAAAGAAAATAAGATATTTATCCATTTCCCAAAAAAAGTCACTTGAACTTCTCGAGTTCGATTCCGAGTCACTTCGTTTTATTAGTCTCATGGTTGATTGTAAGAGTTCACAGTTTCTTGAGCATAAGGATTGTCCTCGGATAGTTGTTCCCACTGTTCTGTCTGGTTCCAAGTGTAACTAGAGAAAATTACATAAGAAATATTCAGTTTGGGCTCATTATCACGTGAATTTTTCAGGCATTGTGTAGATACCCTATCATTCATTCCTATATTTTCAGAACCTCCCCATTTGTCATAACTCATCTCAACAATACTCCCCACTTCTGCATTGTTTGAGTTTTTCGATGATTTTTCTAGCCCGGGCACTGCAGTTTGAAACGTAGGAGAACGTGTAGGTGGAGTAATAGAATCAAGAAAAGATGGGTGAGATCGAGTGCTGAAGCTTGATTTATCTACTGAAAATAGAGTTGGGCTAGGTCAAAATCTAGAGTTAGAATAAAACTGTACACCGACAGAATCTTGATTCCGTGACTGATTATTGTTGCTACTATCAGAGAATTGGAATTTTCTGCCTTCAAACAAGTCTTTAGCCCCTTTACCAAGTGTTCCATTGCTAAAATCCATGGGTTCATTAGAGAATTTCTTACTACTAAAGGTGGGCTCCGTTAGACTGCTCATTTGAGAACTGTTATGTGTGTCCATCTGACTCTTCGTAACAACTTCATTAGCAAAAAGTGATAAACTTGAGCGTGCTGGTGGTTGAGATATTTTACTATACTAAACATTCTCATGTGCATCTCTGGAAAAGAAATTGGAACAAACGTGTGCTTCAGCTAGAAGCTTATTCACCAAATCATTCATGCTTCCATTCATTTTAGGTATGACAATGCCTCTTAAATTTTCCTCTTGTGGTAAGAAATAACCATCCTTAGTAATTGGCCATCCATACTCTGGTATATGGGGATGGGAATTACTCGGTTCAATTTCAACTTTAGTTGACTCACTACCTGCAATTTTAGTTTCATGTTTCTTTGTCAATTCTGATATATTTTTTGAAGATGATCTTCTCCAACTGTTTATATGGGGTTCTTGTTTCTTTGCAACTCCAGAAATATTTTGTGAGGATGATATTCTTGAACTGTTTACATAGCCAGAACCTGACTCAATTGAAGAAGCAACATCCTTCCTTTTGGATTCTCTTGTATCTTTATGTGATGACTGGATCCCGTTGTTATAAATTTCACCTGACACATTGCTCAAAGTGGCAGTTTCTGTGTTTATTGGCTCTGCCACTGAAACTTTGACTTTAACATTTTCCTTGACAAATATTTCGAGTGACCCTACTTCATTAGAAGGGACCACTGGTATATGCAAGGCAGAAGTTGTATATGGTGAGGGTGGGACAAGGGACCTGTTACTATCTCTACCAGGATTATTCTCCAGAGTACTTCCATTTAATACATGTGCATGTGCACTTGGGCTTCCTGCAGATAATTGCTCAGTCTGATTATTTTTAAGCCTAGATAAACATGACTGCTCATTCGAAGAAGAAGAAGAAGCCTTCGTATCTCTCTCTTCAGCTTTCTTCTTATGGAATTCCTCTAGCTCTTCCTCAGTTAAATTGACCTCAATAAATAGGTTGGCTTACTAGATTAGAAATCTGATTTTGCCAAAAAAATCTGAAAAGATGACTTAAGAGTCTACTTCAGGGTTCTTTTATGTGAAATTTAGTTGTATTCTGTTGGGGGATTATTAAGTTAAGAAAGTATGCTTTGTTAAAGAAAGTATTTTTCCATTCAACTTCAGTGCATGTGTAGGTGATTTTAATTTTCAAATTTTGGACATGTAATCTTTAATAATAAAATGCAATCCTGCAATGATAGATACATTTTTCTTTCTCATGTAATGATAGATACCTTAGTCGTTTTCATGTGTCCACTCTAATTAAATTAGAGTGGGTAAATTTTACTGGTTTCATGCTCTCGTTGATCTAATATAATCAGTATGGGAGCTCATGCACGTGGAGGAAGCATTTGGAGGGAGGAAGCATTTGGAATAGTTTAGTTTCTCCCTTTTATTATATCATATTTTGATTATTTATGGTTGTTTTTGAATATATTGAATTTTTATTTTGTTAGCAACAATTTATTTTTCTCTCTGTAGTGATTATCAGTTAGTTGTTTATGGAGGTGTATATTTACAAAGTCCGAACAACATAATGGTGTCTTATGGTTTCTCTCCCATGTATTTAAATCTAGTTAGCCGAATTTATTCAGTACCATTTTACAAGTTTCTCATCATTTTACAATTTATGTTCCTCTTAAAGGTTACAACACATTCTGTGTTATATATGCCATTCCAACATACATACTTGGATCAATTTCTTTCTTAGATTTTTTTTTTCCAATTGTCTAGTAACCATTGTACCTATTAAACAGTGGAATTTCCATATAATTATTCTTAAGTTTAAATTTGCTATTGTTAGCAGGTTTTCAAAGGGGAAACATTAATAGAACGGGTGCCTTTTGATTCGTGTGTCTGATATTTATTTTTGGGTATTTCTTTGCAGGTTAGTGGAGGCTAGAGCTAGAGCTTGGAGCTTGTCCCTCAGGCCCAGATTTCAAAAAAATAGCTCTGATACCATGTGTAGAGACCCTACTTAATTTGATACAAATATTTAACACAATTAACATATATTTCCTTTCTCTATACGTAAATTATTCATTCACATGCTACAAGCATAAATATTCAAATCTAATTACAACATGAAAATAACTTAACAGAATAAAATTTAATTACCTAATAACTTAACATGATAAAATTTAATTACCTCTTCCTGATGCTAATTTCTCCATTGACCTGGTTGTCCAGCGTGCTGCTTTATTGCTGCCTGATGCACTGACCAACTCTGCCCAAACCGACTAACTTCCCAGCTAGCTAGGAGCAGTCTGTCCGGCTCCATAGCTCTAGGAAACCAAAAGGAATCCTGGCCCCCGTGCCCAAAACCCCCAACAAACCGGTGCCCCCTGTTTCTGATTCACCAAAAAAAACAAAAACCCAAAGCCAAACTCCTCACCAGAGATCTCCCACAAAAATATCCTCCTCTCAAAATAATTCCTCCTGTCTAAAAGAATGCCCCTTCCCCCGTAAGACTCCTCCCGTCATATTCCCCCTTCACCGACTCTCCCCCCTTCATTAATTTCCTTATCTCCCCCATTAATATCTTATCCCCTTATATTTATTATCTTATCCCTATATTTAATGTTTCTTTTCCCCCTCGTATACGTAAATCTTCAATACATTAATTTATTAACCTCCTTTAATTCTTTACTCAATTAATTAATGAGTCAATTAATAATTAATTAATCATTGACAAATATGGAAAAATAATTAATAATAATTAATTAGTTAATATTATTTAAGAAATAATTATTGTTTAAATAGCATATTAGGATAGTGAGATTATCAAATTAATTATAATTAATCATTCCTATGCATTTATTTAATTAGGGTTGTTACACTCCATAACAGATCCAAATTCAGTAAGACCACATGTATTGGTTATATTTCATTATTTAGTATTATTTGTACCATTTTCATATCCATACAACAAACATTCCATGTGGGGCATGCTCTAGAATTTATCTCTCTAGAATAAGCCAAAATTCAAAAAAGTATGCCATTTTTGCTATAACTCCTTTTTTGAGAGGTTCTAAGCATTGAAACCTGGAGGGATTGCATAAAATACATTGAGGAAAATTGTATTCTATTTTCAAATCTTTATTCATTACAAGTACATAATTATGATTATTTCAAGTTAGGGTTGTTGACTAATCCAAAATTAGTCATGTGAGACAAAAGTAAAGTTTGATGAAAATGCTAGTCTCTTGTTGTTAAAGTTAAGAAGGTTTGCAGGTATGTTATCATATACACCATGTCTATTACATAGTTACAAATCATAATTGGATGATGAAATTTATGAGGGATTTTTCTTGAGGTACATGTTGGGTACATGGTTGATGTAACATCCCGCTCTGGCGCACTGAGACCACTTATTCTTTGACGACACTTGCTCGCAAGTGATCTGGACCCTTTTTGGATATTGGACCTTATATATTTTGATTTTGAGGTGATTGACAGATGATATGATGCGTTACTATTCATGTATGCGGGTGCTATTGACTCAGTTGATTGAGTGTGCAGGTTTGTGACCTTGAGGATGCGGAGGCATCGATAGACCCCCTTGGACTCCGAACTGAGTCAGGGAGTGTGCTTTTGGGTTGATTTGTTTATTATGATGTTGAT
>JZKD02S1592565.1:1533364-1543406 GCA_000966675.3 Picea glauca
TTCGCACCTTGGCTTAAAGTAGCCTGCAAGAATGGGTCATTCTCACACCCAAATATATTAGCAGCCTGTGAACCTTCTTCAAAAATGAGTTTTCTGGGAAGAGATGAAAGTAACTTTTCTCAGGAGAAAGTTCTTATGAAGATCCTGAGTACACCATCATCTATACATAATCATGATGACCAAAATCATGGGTAACAGAATGCCCCCCAAAGTATGAGGTTGGAACCAGTGACAGTCGAAAGACTTTGTAATCTGCATGTGTGTGTCGGAAACCAGGAGCACACCTAATCGAAAACCTGCAAACAACCAAGCATCTGCAGAATATCATATATATCAATTCTGAGGCAGGCATTCCCATACTCAGATCATAGACTGATGACATCATAGACATGGGTCATGGCCACCAATCATACACCATGGATCCATGCCATCAAAATATAGCATAGTCACCAAGAATACCCTATGGATCTATGGGAGAAATTTCGAATTAAGACGACATAGCCATGAGACATACATAGTGGATCTATGTGTCGCAGATTATACATACTCTATCACAACCTGGACAAAGAGATGATATCTAGGGTCTTCAATCTCGTCGCCCAAAAGTACGATTCTAACCATGTGATTACATGTGTTGAAGTCGAGCATGGCAGAAACCACTTGATTACCGGTCATTGATGAAACCGTTAACAAGTGTGAGGGAAATCATCATTGATGTCAATGACTCCCAAGGTACCCTAGTACAATCCATTGAGTGTGAATGAATGGGTTGAAGTCAAACATCCGATGGAATCTTTTGATCAGGGGTCAATGATGTAAACCCACTGTTGAAAGCGAGGAAACCTACCATTGAGGCATGCAAGCTCCAAGGTACCAAATAATTTCTAAGTCTTGATTCCGGATAATGAGTTGAATTCGACAGAACAAAACTCGTCATAGGAGGGCCTTGATGTATCCCCCATCAATGACATGAAATGAGTAACAAATTTTGAAGGTGAAACAGAGTATGATGTAAATTGAACTAGACACAGGGAAGGCTGACACGGAGAGAATGGACAACTACAGATGGTCGACTCAATAAAGGTTTCAGATGGACTTCTCTTGAACATATGAATGACACGACCAATGATTTGGCAGCATTAACTCAAAGAAGACACAGGGAATGACCTTGTAGAAAATCGAATGAGAGACAAATGGATTTCCCAAACCGACTTCAAATGATGAATAGGGGGTGTCATGTTCAAGAGCGACACTTACTGCCAATCAANCAAACGAAAAACTCATCCGCAACGAAAACGTCCACACAAGGGAGAACTAGGCAAAAAGACGAGCTGGAGGATGGATAAGAACAAATTTTGTCTTGGAGGTATACTTTTTAATACGACCTCACGAAGGTTGGGCGCCGCAATGCAACGAAAGGCGCATCCGCAAGACGGGCGCCCAAACGCAACACAAGGCATGTTCGCAAGATGGGCGCCCAAACGAAAGACCAATCCACAATGAAAACATCCACATAAGGGAGCACTAGGCTAAAAGACAAGCTGGAGGATGGATAAGAACAAATTTTGGCTTGGAGGTAGAAGTTTTAATATGGCCTCACCAAGGTTGGGTGCCCCAACGCAATGCAAGGCACGTCCGCAAGATGGGCGCCCAAATGCAACGCCAGGCGATTTCCCAAGATGGTCGCCCAAACGAAAAACTCATCCACAATGGAAAAACTTGGGGTTTCCAGACAGACCGCAAGGCGAGTCGGCCAAAGGGGCACCCAAAANGTACTAGGTGGTTGTATTGCGTAGTCGGTCTGTGTCGGGCGGAATATAGACTCCTCTTGCAGTTTAGTGTGTATGTGTGTGCGTAATCCGGTGGAAGGAATCTGGTGCCGTATCAATAGTCTCGGGCTGTTTAAAGGCACAGTTCCACTACTGCGACTCTACTGACGGATCCCTTCGAGTCGGTGACCGTACTGTGCCTAACCCCTTGTATCTGTCACTGCCTATCGCCAGTAGTTGCCTGCCTCCTGTTCAGGGGCATTGCTTCTTGTTGTCGTTATGATAGTTGGGTCATCTTTATTGTATTCATCTGACTTGCGTCCTGTCGGTTCGAGTGTTGACCTAGAGTCGAGGGGGTTGCTTCTTCTACGCACGCGCACACACTAAAAAAAAAAAAAAAATTCACCGGTTGACTGTGTAGTTGTCCTTAGCTGGGAGGGGTGTTACAGTTGAGACAAGTAGTTGATGAGTTGGCACATATATGAGGGGTATAGTTGATGATGTTGGTACATATTGATGATTATATTTTATCTGTATTTAATTCATTATTGGTACATATTTTGTGCACGTTTGATACACTCGTTGATGGTACAGGTTGAGGTACAATTTGGTGCATGGTTGATGCACTTGTTTATGGTACAGGTTGATTACAGGTTGTTTGGTACATGTTGTTTGGTACAAGATGTTTGGTGCAGGTTGATTGGTACAAGTTTACAATAGTATATATCACAGTGATAGTGTCACAGTGGTTCTATCATTCTTCTTCTATGATAGGGTGATTGGACGGGGCAAGGACAGGTGGTTGTAGCCACCTTTTGGTTGTAGTCGGAGAACATAGGGGTTTGTAGCCTCATTCTAGTTGTATCCAGAGAATTGGGGAGTTGGAGCCTCCTTCCAGTTGCAGCTGGAAAACAAAGGAAATAGGTGCTTCCATTGAATGTAATTCTTAAATACATATAAGAAAAATCATTGTTTGGTTTTCTGCTTCTTTGGGTTTCCACATAAAAACAATGGTGTACTATGGATGTGTATGATTTCTCAGTTTTTCATTGTTTATTTACACTGAAACTATTGGAATGATACATTCTTATAACACTTGAATTTTATGGTTAAAAATGATTAAATTGCTCTATTATCAATTCACCACCCCTCTCAGTAATCCAACAATTGGTTTCAGAGAAGGTTCCTTCAGAAATCATTTTAACCACTGAAAGGTAGATCATGGAGAGAAACAACATGTATAAAAATGAAATATCACAGTTTGATCGACAAAAGTATGCATTCTAGAGAAGAAGGATGAAAACATATATACATACACAAGGATTTGAAATTTGGAAATCATTAGTAGATGGATACAAAGAACCATCAGTTCCACCAACAAGTGAAAAAGCAATGAAAATCAATCAAAATAATTCCTACGAGTTGATGAAAGAGTGAATGATATAATAGGATGGGGAGAATAAAATGAAGAATATTTAATTTTTCAAAAGGTACTAAGATCTATTCCTATGAGATTTGATCCCAAGATATCATCACTAGAAGAAACAGTAGATCTAGACTCAATAAGCATGGATGAACTACATGGAGTATTCATAGCATATGAAATGAGAACTAAACAGGAAAATCTAGATATAAGAGAAGAACGTTTCAAATAATCCAAAAGGTCAAATCAAAAGGGAAAGAAGAAGGAACATAACAACAACAATGACTTCTCAGAAGATGATGAATAAAAAGTGGAAAACTTTGTCAGAAGATTGAACAAGGGAGCCAACGAAAGATATAAAGGTAAGCTTCCATTGATTTGTTTTAATTGTGATGGTATTGGTCATTTTGATAAAAAATGTCCCCATCAGAAAAATAAGAGGAATGATGGAGATCACTCAAATAGAAAACACACATATAAAAGAAAAATAACCAAAATGAAAGCTTTCAAGAAAAGCTTATGCACCAAAGAAGACATCTCCTCATCAAATGAAGATGAAGTGAGGGACAGTGAGACAGAAAGAGTTCTATTCATGGAAGTAGAATACTCTGATAAAGAAGACACTGAAGAAGAATATGGAGAGGTAGAAGTTGACTACCGAGACGAATTATTGAGTGTCATAGAAGTTATAAGAAGAGAAAAGAATAAAAACAAGAAGCTACAAGAAGAACTAGACAAGAAAGAAGACAATCATAAACTAGAACAAATGATCATGAAATTGAAGGTTCAAATAGAAGAAGATAAAATAATTGAAGAAGAACTCAAGGAATAACTAGAATAAAGAGATAGGATCATTGGAAATTTGGAAGTTGATATTGTCACATTGATAAAGGATCCTCAAAATAAAAATATGCAGAATAGCTCAAAAGTTTTGGATGACATTATCAGTAGTCTAAATCCTCATCAAGACAAGTCTGGACTTGGATACAATTAGAAAAAAAAGGGATCAAGATCCAAAAGAACATAACAAGAAACATATCCAAAAATTTATGCATAAACAATCAAAGATGATAGGAAGACCTACAAATAAGATTACAAGGACACTCCTCCACCGAGAATATTCATATTTTAGAATCAACGACCAACAGAAACAAATAGGCCTCAGGAATAAGAAGGATTAATAAAAGAAACTCCTTTCATAAGATCTTCAACTCCTAGGTATCAAACTATATTTTTTGGTTTATGTTATGCATGCAATAATTTTGGACATAAAGATGTAAATTGCAGAGCTTATAGGAGGAACATAAAAAACTTTGGAAGTCGTACACAAAATGTTTATCGAAGAATCCCTATTGAAACACAAAGAAGAAGTTACAACAGGTTTGAATCATTGAGCACTGAAGTGGAATGATGCAAGTGCAACAACATTGGACACACGGCCAAAAATTGTAGAATGACATTCCCTCCTAGAGAACCACAACAGAACTACAACAATCAAAGATAGGAACCTTAGAAGAGAACATGGATAAGAAAGCAAAATGAGTATAGCAATGAAGAATGCACATTCGCTCTACAAGCTAATCAAAATAAACATGGTTGGTATGTTGATAGTGGTTGTTCAAAACACATGACAGGTGATAAAAACATGTTTCTTACATTAATAAAGGAAATAGATGGATGAGTCTCCTTGGAAAATGATGATTCAATTAAAATCATTGGAAAAGGAACAGTCAGAATTAGAAACAAGAATACCAAGGTAGAAAATGTTTTACTAGTAGAAGATATGAAACATAATCTTATAAGTGTAATTCAAATGTGTGACCAAGGTCATAAAATTATTTTCGATTCACAGAAGTGCGAGATAAGAAAATAAGTTTCAGGAAAATTGGTTGCAACAACTGCAAGAACTTCAAGCAACATATATGTTTCAAGTGAAATTGGAAATGAAAAGTGTTGTCTAGGAAAGGAAGATGAAAGTTGGCTATGGCACAGAAGAATGGGCCACATACACTTTGATAACCTTGTCAAAGTTAGCAAAAGTGAAGCAGTTAGCGAAATGTCCCGGATCACGAAACCAACTAACACTTTATGCAATCATTGTCAACAAGGAAATAAAACAAAGACCAGGTTCAAATCAATGGAATATTAAAAAAAAAGACCGCTGGAAGTTTTTCATACTGATCTAGTTGGACCAACTACAACAAAGAGTTTAAAAGGTGAGAAATAATTTATGTTATTAGTTGATGATTATACAAGAATGACTACAATTTTCTTTCTTAGGAATAAGTCATAAGCTTTTGAACACTTCAAGGTCTACAAGGAAATGGTTGAAAATGAAATGGATTTAAAAATCAAATGTTTGAGATCTGATAATGGAGGAGAGTTCACTTCAAAGGAATTTATGTATTATTGTAGCAGGCATGGAATAAAAAAGAAATTCTCTATTGCTAGGACACCTTAACAAAATGGGGTTGTTGAAATAAAGAATACGAAATTACATGAAATGGATCGAACAATGCTAATGGATTCAAAATTGAAATAATTTTTTTGGACACATGCAATGCATACAACAGTTCACATTCAAAAAAGAGTAATGCTGAGAAACAACGCCACCAAAAATCCCTATGAGCTATGGAAAGGAAGATAAATAAATGTGAAGCACTTCAGAGTATTCGGAAGAAAATGCTACATCAAAAGAGAATATGGAAGAGTGGGAAAGTTTGACTCTCGTCTGGACAAAGGAGTACTTGTTGGTTACTCAAGTAGAAGGAAATCATATAAGTGTTACAATATGAGGTTGAGAAAAGTTGTGGAAAGCATAAATGTAACAATTGATGAAACAAGTTGATGAGAATTAAAGGAAGAAGAAAATGAATCAATGGAACAACTTTAGGAAGAAGAAGCAAAAGATGAAGAATAAATACAAGGGGAATATAAATACGATCAGACAGAAGTAGAAGAGCAAGTTCAACAATTGCCTCCAAATACACCTAGCAAACAAGTATAGAAGAATCATCATTCAGATCAGATTATCAAAAAAAAAGATGCAGGAGTTGAGACTAGAAGAAGAATCCATTCACCAGAATAAACGCACCTAACACTCTTATCTATGATTGAACAAAGCAATTTTGAAGAGGCCAGCAAGGATGAATTCTGGAATAAGGCAATGGATGAATAATTGGATCAAATAGAGAAGAATGACACTTGGAAATTGGTTCCAATACCAAAGAATAAGAATGTGATTGACACAAAGTGGGTTTTTAGAAATAAATTGAGTGAATATGGACATGTTACAAGGAACGAAGCTAGATTGATATGTAAAGGATACACACAAGTTGAAGGAATCGAATTTGAAGAGACATTTTCACAAGTTGCCAGAATGGAAGCAATCTGATTTCTTTTAGCTTATGCATGCTCAAAGAATATTAAAGTGTATCAAAGCGACGTGAAATCATCTTTTCTGAATAGGGAACTTGAGGAAGAAGTCTACATTGAACAACCAGAAGGATTTCAGTTTTCAGAGAATGCAGATTATGTGTGTAAATTGAAGAAGGCATTCTATGGTCTCAAACAGGCTCCTAGAGCATGGTAATCTAGACAGGATAAATATCTACAAAAGGGGGGGTTCAGAAAAGGAAGTGCAAAAAACAACCTCTACATCAAGGTAACTCAAGATAATATTTTATGTTGATGATATTATTTTTGGAAGTATCAATGAGAGGTTAAGCTAGAAATTTGCAAAGGATATGCAGAATGAATTTGAAATGTCATTAATCAGAGAAATATCCTTCTGTATGGGTCTTCAGATACGTCAAAGCGAACAAGCAATTTTTATTTCTCAAACTAAGTATATCAGAGAAATGCTAAAGAGGTTTAAAATGGAAGATTGCAAACTAGTTACCACTCTTATGCAAACTGGTTGCAAGCTGAGAAAAGATGATGATTCAAAGTCTACAGACCATAGGAAATACATGTAAATGATTGTTATATTTATATATGTGACAACATCCTGACCAGATGTAATGCAGGCACCTGGATAGGTGGCACGATTTCAAGCAGCACCAAAATAATCACATGTATTAGAAATGAAGAGGATTTTTAGATATCTTAGAGGAACATAAGAGTTTGTATTATGGTATCCAAAAGGAAAGGATATATCACTTATTGCCTACACATATGAATATTGGGTAGGTTGCATTGAGAAACTTTCTACTTGCGTGAGTGTTTAATATCTTGGCCAAGTAGGAAACAATGATCAATATCTTTATCTATAGCCAAAGCAGCGTATATTGCTTATAATGGTATGAGTTTTAATATATTTGAACGTCAGACTAATATATATGGATAGTAAATGTCATTCCATTTTCGGTCGTATGTGGAACATCACATAACTCCTCATAGTTAGTCACTTATGGCCATGTGAAGTTGAAGAAGCCTCATGAGTCATCTAGAAGCCCCCAAAGGTCAAAGTAGTCAAAGTGGTTGCAAAGAAGAAATTATTTAAATAATAAAGTGAAGTGATGAGTGTCCTATAAGTCAAAGTGGATACAAAAGAAATTATTTAAATAATAAATTTAATGGAGAAACTACTAAGTGGATAAGTGTTTAGAAGTGGGTTAGCCCTAAAATAAGGAAAGTGGTTTAAGATGGTTAGAAGGTAACGCCTTGAGGAAGCTACATAAAAATATAAATAAGAGGAAAGGGTATCTAATTTTAATTACACTTGAGAATATTGAATATCTATAAGTGACTGAGTTAACCAAAGGATATATAAATTTAATTTCAGAGGGAAGGTGAAGCAAATAAGGACGAAATTCAAGGGAGGATAAATTATTTTGATGATGATTTCTAAGGTATGTTATTTACAGGTCATCTCACCATTTTCTCAATAACGTTTTTTCTAAAATGATTCAGAAAAAATACTATGAAGGCCATTGAGGAAACATATCCAAGTAGATTTGATAAAAAAAATAATCTTGTGGGTCATTTTATTTTTGGAGTTACACTCTGTGGAAAATAGGGTTTGCGGCTAGTCCTTAAACTAGTCTAAAACAAGTGTTCCAGGTAAAAACGCCATAACTTATTCATAACATATCCATATTTAGTAATACCAAATGTACTTGTTAGATTAGAGTATGTAGTATTATGTGTACGATTGTTATATCTATAAAAAAAATATTTCATGCGGGGCACTCTCTAGAAGTTATCTCTCTAGAATAATCCAGAATTCAACAAGGTATGCCATTTTTTCTATAACTCCTCTTTTGAGAGGTTCTAAGTAGTGAAACCTGGAGGAATTGCATAAAAGACACTGAAGAATAATGTGTACTATTTTTATATCTTTATTCATTACAAATACATAGTTATGATTATTTCAAGTTAGGGTTGTTGACTAATCCAAAATAAGTCATGTGAGACAAAAGTAAAGTTTGATGAAAATTCTAGTCTCCTGCTGTTAAAGTTAAGGAAGGTTTACATGTATGTGATCATATATATAAGGTATATTACATAGTTACAAATCATATTTGGATGATGAAATTGATGAGGGATTTTGATTGAGGTACATGTTGGGTACATGGTTGAGACAAGTATTTGATGAGTTGGCACATACATGAGGTGTATAGTTGATGATGTTGGTACATATTGGTGGGTCATATTTTATGTGTATATGATGCATGATTGGTACATATTTGGTGCATGGTTGATGCACTCATTGATGGTATAGGTTGAGGTACAGGTTCGTGCATAGTTGATGCACTTATTTATGGTACAGATTGATTACAGGTTGTTTGGTACACGTTTTTAAAGGTTGTTTGGTGCAGGTTGATTTATACAGGTTTATAATAGTATATATCATAGTGATAGTGTGACAATGGTTCCATCATTATACTTCTATGATAGGGAGGTTGGACGGGGAAAGGATAGGTGGTTGTAGCCACCTTTCGGTTGTATAAGCTGGAGAACATAGGGGTTTGTATCCTCTTTCTGGTTGTAGCCATACAATTGGGGAGTTGGAGCTTCCCTTAGTTTTTATCCTAAGAGACTAGGGGGTTGGAGCCTCCTTCCAATTGCAGTTGTAAAACAAAGGAAGTTGGTTCTTCTAATAAATGTAATTCTTAAATACATATAAGAAGAAGCATTTCATGGTTTTCTGCCGCTTTGGGTTTCTACGTAAAAACATTGGTGTACTTTTGATGTGTATGATTTCTCATTTGTTTATTGTTTATTTACTCTGAAACTATTGGATGATGATGATACATTGTTACAACACTTGAATTTTATAGTTAAAAAGGATTAAATTGCTCTATTATTGATTCACCCCCCCCCCCTCTCAGTAATCCAACAACAGATTCTTGACTGTAATATTTTCCAAATATCTATAGTCGATACACATCCATGGAGTCCCATACTTCTTAGGTACTATGATAATAGGTCACCCACAAAGTGAGGTTCTTCGTCAAATTACTCCCTACTCTAGAAACTATTGCAATTGTTTCTTCACTTCATCCAGTTCAAAAAAACTATATATATATATCCCAATATTGGGTAATGGGTGTTGGGCATATCGAAATCATTGAGAGGGGGGGTGAATCACTGTAGGGATGTTTTTTCAACTTACCTTCCTTAAAAATCCCGAGTTAGCAATCACCATTTACTCATCACTCATTACTGTCATTTATAATCAGTTGTATGTGAACATATATCAACAATAGATAACAACAACATATATCATCAACAAGCCATCACCACACACAAAAAAAGAACACAATATGTATGTACAATTTCATTTTTATTATGGACTACAACCCTTAGGTTTATCAGCAACAACTGAATAGAGTTACAACTCCAC
>JZKD02S1592565.1:1544384-1574726 GCA_000966675.3 Picea glauca
AAATAATTTCTTCTTTGTAAGAACTTTGACTTCTTTGACCTTTTGGGGCTTCTATCCAACATATGAGGGTCCTCCAACTTCGTAAGTCCATAAATCTCAAACCATGAGGAGTTATGTGATGTTCCACATAGCACTGGAAATGGCATGACAATAACTATCCATCTAGGATAGTTTTACTGACAAATTCATTGATCTTCATCTCATTATTCCACAATTAATCATGGTTTCTATAACCATACTTCTAGGATAATTCAACACAAAGCATCTTCCCCTAAGGGATTTCACCATAAGGGGACCAATTTGGAGTTCATCCATTTGTACTTACTATCAACCATGAAAAGACAACAATGAGTCATCTTTACATCAATCCAACTGGAATAACCCATGACAATACATGATTATGACATTGTCCCTTTGTCATTGATTCCATGCATGATCACATTATCCAACAATCAATATAAAACCATCAATCACAACACATCGATCCATATTCATATATGAATCATATGACAACAAATTGATCAATCCATTGAAAAAAATGACAATGCATACTTCATCAAATTTCTTTGACATCAATCCTTTGACATGAATGACAACATGATCCAACAATATCCCCCTTTGGCATTGATGTCAATACCAACATTGATGTCAGAATAAATCATGGATGGAAACATGTAGACAAGGCATTTATATACATCAATAGTAATCTCAATATCATCAATGTGACTATCTCTCCCCCTTTGACATCAATGGAAAATGGTAGTTCTCTCCTTGGTGCTTCTCCCCCTACCTGAACTCTCTTTGGGACTGCTCCCCCCGCCTGGAATCCTTTCTTATTTATCTAAATAAGATCTCCCCTTTTGAACAAGGGATATCACTCTAATGTAATGCTAAAAACATATCACTCATGCTTCCCCTGTGATCATCGCTCCCCCTGGACCATGCCTTTGTGATCTTTATACAAGTATATGGATATTTTTCCAAGTATTTACCTTTTCATCTGAAAAATATATCTTCCTGGAATCATGGGAAGAAGAATGACTCCCCCTATGGGTATGTCTCCCCCTATCTTCTCTGCAATATAAACAATATGCTACCACTACAACATGCTTCTGCTGCAAATTCTACTTCTCAATCGAAACATAGATCAACCACTATTTCTATAACGATCCTTGGACCTATGCATGCATCAAACTCATGCCATACCATACACCATGAAGAAAAAGATATATAAAAAATTAATATAGAATCATGAAAAAAATATCAACCGAGTACATCATGTGCCATATTGTGTGTCAACAATGTATAACACCCATGTACATCAATACCATACAATATTCCATAAGACATCATCAATTGAGTGTATCAACCATATGCCTCTACCAACATGCGAACCATGTGACTCAAAAAATCAAGCATCATAGCAAGTTTCTCAATTGTAGCATCCCATACATCATGTACCAAAGTATTGTTGGCAGGGCTTGTAGTTTGCACAGGGAAGTTTGCACAGTTTGCACAGTAGGGTAGTTTGCACAGTTTGCACAGGACTTGGTTTTGTCATTAATGTCAAACTTTAAAACCCCAAAGGGTGAGTTTGTTGGTGAGTTTGCATAGGCACCGTGGATCAGTTTGCACAGGCACGGCGGTTCCTAATTTGGAGATCAACATGCCTCTCGACATACCGAAATGTGAAACTGCAAAGAACCTAGGAGGTGAGCCTTTGGTTATAACTCGAGGTCACATGTGAAACGAGCCTTGGAAGACAAGTCAACACCCTTAGCTTGAATTTCAGAGATTGGAGATTGACCAGCACATGAAACTTCATCCTATGTAACGTCACTATGATATGTCACTCTGGGAATTTCTATTTTGGGATTTTTGCATGGTAAGCAAAAAATCCAACATCACAAAGTCCCGAATGTCGAAATACCGAAAGGGACACACGTCACATGATCCACAATTTCAAGAGTTTTTGAATTATTGGAGGTCATGAATACCTAATCTCCAAAGTACCGAAAACTCGAAAGCCATCTATCTCGATGAATGACTAAGTCATGTCTGTCAGATTAAGCATTGGAGGGGTAATATAAGAGTCGTATATGATCGTTGATCTCTTCCCAAGAAGTTAACAAGAATCATCCAATCTATGTCCACTAGATCAAATGTGAAGTTGTTAGATCATTTTGGGGATCGTGACTTGGAGTGTTGAAACACTTCATCACAGAAACGCCAAAATGCCGAAATGAAAAAACGCCGAAATGTCAAAATGTTGAAAGACGAAATGATGAAATGTGAAATGTCGAAACGCCAAAATGAAAAATTCTGAAATACCTTTTTGTATAAGTTTTATTTATCGCCATTGGTCATGTGAGAAGGAGGAACTAGCACCAAGTTAAATCTCCTTTTCGGAGATCACAACATGAAGAGACGAGATGTCTTCACCTCAATATTGTCATATGTGAATTGTGAAAGTGCCTTTTGGTAAAGGCCCTTGGTCACAACCAATGGGAATATGGATTAAGAATGAGACCCATCTTCTACATTGAACGGTGCAGATTAAATACTTAAACTGATTGTGTGGTTTTTGTTCTTCTAGATGCCTTGGCCAATAATAATCACTGTAAGATAGTTATTCAGTTATTGTAACTGAATCTTCGAAGCCTAAGGGTTCAAGTGTACTCTCTGAATGTATATGGTAGAAATAAGTGAAATTTGGTGAGATGAAGGTTGGTGCGTATGGAATTAATGGTACAATCATAACTCTAAACTAAAATTCATTTCTATAAATGAAGATAAATCTGAAATAAAATTATACAGGGACAGTGAGGAAAAAAGATGGGGCAAGAGGATTATGGAAGAAATATGGCTCTGTAAAATTTGAGGAGAAAATTTAATGCTTAATCTTTGATAGAGAAGATAAGAGTTAGTTTGCAGATTCTTAGTGACAGAGAAGGATTCCAGGGTGGTAGGGAGGAGCAAGGGGAGACTATAAAAGTCTTCTGTACAAGTTGGTGCTTGTACATCTGGGAGTTGTAGCTTCCATTCAGTAGGTGCTGAAGAAACAAAGGTAGCAACCTCGTCTGGGTTGTAGCTTAGATAAAATAAGAATGTAAAGAGGAGTTGGATCTTTCCTTTGATTCATAACAAGAAGAGGTTTTTCCCTTTTGGGTTTCCTCATGAAAAATCACTGTGTCACTATTTCATTTATGTGATTGTGTATTTATTGGTTAAATGTATTAATGCAACTTAAATGTTAAAGGCATGCTTTATTGATTAATAAGTAATATTCTTATAAAACGAAATAAATCTTATACAACTAATTCACTCGCCCCCTCTCAGTTGACTTATCCTGTTCAAAAATTGGTATCAGAGCAGGTTACTTCAAGATATTTGTTTAACCACTGGAAGTTTTTGATCATTCATAATGGATAAGAAGCCATAATTTACAAAACATGGATTGCCTTTATTTGATGGTCATAATTATGCTTTTTGGAGTATCATGATGAAGTTGTTTTTACAAACTCAAGGAGTATATATCTGGAAGGCTATACTAAATGAATATAAAGTCCCAACAACCATTCCAATATATGCTACAGGTAAGAGACTCTATGAGAGTAATTCCAAAGATATGTATGCAATACTAGGAGGTCTAGGAGGGTCATAATTTGTTAAAGTTATGCATTGTGCATCAACAAAAGAAATATGGGATAAATTGAAAAATGTATATGAAGGAGACACTGAGGTAAAGAGTGCTAAGCTACAATCATATAGAAGTCAATTTGAAAGCCTGAAAATGGAAGAATCTGAAGATATAGCTATCTACTTTCTTCGTATTGATGAAGTTGTTAATACCATGAGAGGTCTAGGAGAAATAGTCTATAATATTATTATTGTGCAAAAGGTACTTAGATCACTTCCTGGAAGATTTGATTCAAAAATATCTTCATTATAAGAAAGAATAGATCTTGATACTTTAGAAATGGATGAATTACATGGAATATTAACATCATATGATATGAGAAATTTTGGTGAGAATTCTTTTAGGAAAGAAGCAACTTTCAAGGTAGCAAAGAAAGATAATAAAAAAGTTGAAATAGAAATCAATAGTCATGAGGAGTCAGAAGGTGATGTGGAAGAAGCAAATTTTGTTAAAAATCTGAAAAGAGGTATTGGCAAGTATAAAGGTAAGCTTCCTCTAAAATGCTTTGGTTGTGGTAGAATAGGACATTTTGGATCTAAGTGTCCTTACAATAAACATATTGATAATGAAGAAAACAGTGATAGAAAACCTAAGCAATTCAAGTATAGACATAAGAATTTTTTTCAAAGAAAAACTTACAAAAAGAAAAGCCTGTGTATAAAAGATGGCAGTGATATTTCAGAATCTGGTGAGAGTGATGATAGTTTAGATGTACAACTTTTTATGGATATAAAAAAATAGGATGATCATTCTGGTGAAGAAGAATAAGGTGAAGTTTATCTAGAAGCTGAACTGGTAAGTGCTTTAAGTGAATTAAGAAAAGTGAGAAGGGAATGCAAACATTTTAAAAGAGAATTTGAGAATCTAGAATTTCAATTACAGAAATCAAATGGTTTGATTGAGAGCACTGAAATCATGGTAGTTGACTTAAAAATTAAAATAGAAGAGGCTAGAGTGACTGAAGAAGCTCTAACTAAAATGTTTGCAGAAAAGGATAAGGAAAATGAAGGTTTAAAAATTGTAGTCTCATTAAGAGACAAAGTACAAGAAAATAACATGAATCATAGTTCTCAAGTGTTAGATCAAATTATTAGTAGTTAAAGATCAACATATGATAAGACTGGAATTGGTTATAAATGTGCAGTAACTAATGGATGTTCTATTTCAAGTGTTGAGAAAGCAGGTATAGATGATAATCATGAGAAAATTTCTAGCAAGAAGATGGAATCAGAAAGCCAAGAAGAAAATCAGTGTTCAACAGTGCATAGAAGAAGTTATGGAAGACATCAAAATAGGTTTTAAGGCCATTGTTTCTTTTGTTATAAGTATGGACATAAGGTTGCATTTTGTAATAGTTTTTCAAGAAAGATAAATGCACATAACAGTCATGAAAGGTATAATTTTGAATATGGAAGAGGACATGGTAAAACTAGTCAAAACAATATAAAATACTCTTACAACAGATTTGACACATTAAGATATGAGACTGGATGTTACAAATGTAACAATTTTGGGCATGTGTCAAGAAATTGTCGTATGAGTTTTCAGATATTTAATCAACCCACTTACACAGATCTGAAAACCAAATATTGGAAAAAGAAAAGTGAAAATATGAACACTGAAAAATGCACTATAGCTCTACAAGATTAACATACAGTAAAATGGGTTGTGGATAGTGGATTTTCAAAGCATATGTCAGGTAGAAAACAACTCTTTCTTAAACTATATGAAGGAAAAGAAGGTACAGACACCTTTGGAAATGATCAATCAGCTAGGATAGTTGGAAGAGGAACTGTATGTCTAAACAACAAGAAAATCATGGTTCAAAATGTCTTATTGGTTGAGGAAATGGAATATAACTTATTGAGTGTAAGTCAAAGTTGTGATAAAGGCCTCTTTATGATTTTTGATTCAAAAGGATGTCAAATCAAGGATATAAAATCAAATAAACTAGTTGGAACAACCACAAGAACTTCAAGCAACATTTACATGGTAGATGAAGAAAAATAAAACTTTTATCTTTGGAGTGAAGATGAAAGTTGGTTGTGGCACAAAATACGTGGACACATTAACTTTGAAAATTGATTCAGTTGAATAAAAAGGAAGGAATAAGAGATTTACCTATCATAAATAACCTTTCAAGTTCTGTCTGCAAGCAATGTCAACATGGTAAGCAAACTAGAGTTAAATTCAAAACCAAAGAACATTCAATAACTAAACCATTGGAAATAGTACATGTTGTTGTCTGTGGACCTATGAGAACAGCAGGGTTAAAACGACAAAGATATTTTCTACTATTTGTGGATGAATTTACTAGAATAACATAGATGTTTTTATTGAAAAATAAATCTGAAACTTTTAGCTGTTTTCAAACCTTCAATAAGTCAATTGAAATTGAATGTGACATGAAAATTAAATGTTTAAGATCAGATAATGGAGGGGAATTTGTGTCTAAAGAATTCAACAGATAGTGTGATGAAAATGGGATAAAAAGGCATTTTGTTGTTACTGAAACACCTCAACAAAATGGAGTGGTTGAAAGAAAAAATAGGACTGTTATGGAGATGGCTAGAACTATGCTCAATGAATATAAACTAAGTAATATACTATGGCCTCAATATTTTCATAATGTTGTTCACATTTTGAATAGAAGATTTCTGAGAAACAATCATTTTAAGACACCCTATCAATTATGGAAAGGCAAACTAGCTAGTGTTAAACATTTCATAATTTTTCGTAGTAAATGTTATATCAAAAGAGTTGACAAGCATTTGGGTAAGTTAGAATCTAGAATAGATGAAGGTATTTTAGTTGGGTATTCCTGTTCAAGGAAAGCTTATAAATTTTACAACTTCAGATCGAACAAAATAGTTGAAGCCATAGATGTGAAATTTGATGAGTCCTTATTTTTGAAGTCTAAATCTAAACAAAAGTATCATCAAATATATGAGATGCATGACAAGCATAAAATGAATGATGAGGTAAGTGAAACAGAAGAAACTAAGGCTGCTCATAGTAAAAAACTAATTCTTACTTTGACACAGGGCACAACTCCATCCAAAAGCATGACTCCATCAAAGACTCCAAGAAAGAAAATACAGAAAAATCACCCTGAAGAATAGATAATTGGTGACATAAATGCAAGTGTTGGAACAAGAAGCAGAAAGAAAGAATCCACCTCAACTCATGAACATCTATCTTTACTTTCTCTGATTGAACCCAAAAATATTGAAGAAGCAATTAAATATGAGTATTGTATTAAAGCAATGAATGGAGAACTTAGTCAAATAGAAAATAATAAGACATGGGAATTGGTTCCTAGACCTTTGAATAAGAATGTCATAGGGGCTAAATGAGTTTTCAAAAATAAGATGGATGAAGCAGGTAAAATAACTAGAAACAAGGCTAGATTGCTTTATAAAGGGTATGCACAGGTAGAAGGAGAAGATTTTGGAGAAGATTTTGCTCCTGTTGCAAGAATGGAATCCATTAGACTAATTCTAGCTTATGCCAGTTCTAAACAAATTAAAGTTTACCAAATGGATGTAAAGTCTGCACTTTTGAATGGTGATTTACAGGAAGAAGTATATATGGAACAACTAGATGGTTTTCAGGTACAAGAAGCAGAACAATATGTTTACAGGTTGAAAAAGTATTTAGGAAAGGTAACACTGATAGTAATCTATATATTAAAGAAGAAAATGATAGCCTGATCATTGTTGAGATATATGTAGATGATATCATTTTTGGTAGTGATGATAATAGGCTCAGTAAACAATTTGTTGAAAGTATGCATAAAGAGTTTGAGATGTCCATGCTAGGAGAAATGAAGTTTTTCTTAAGCTTGAAAATTACTCAATTTGATAGAGGTATTGCCATTTTTCAAAGAAATTATATCAATGAAATGCTTATGAAATTTCAGATGGAAGATTCTAAACCAGTTGGCACTCCCATGGTTACTGGTTGTAAATTAAGTAAGTTTGATGATACTAAAGATGTTGATCATACAGTATATAGATCTATATTTGGTAGTCTTCTTTATGCTACAGCTACAAGACCTGATATTATGCATGCAGTTTGTCAAGTTGGCAGGTTTCAGGCTTCACCAAAAAATTCTCTTCTACTTGCAGTCCAAAGAATTTTCAGATATCTTAAGGGGACAACAGAGTATGGTTTATGGTATCCTACAGGTAATCATCTTGATTTATATGCTTTCACTAATGTTGATTGAGCAGGTTGTGTTGATGACAGGAAGAGTACTAGTGGAGAAACATTTTTTCTTGGAGGATGTCTTTTATGTTGGTCAAGTAAAAAACAATCAACAATGTCTCTATCTATCGCTGAAGAAGAATACATTGTAGCTACAACTTGTTGCACTCAGGTTCTATGGATGAAACAAATGCTGGAAGATATACATATTCATTATAATGAACCTATACCTATCTTCTGTGATAATACCAGTGCAATTAGTATTTCTAAAAATCATGTTATGCATTTCAAAACAAAGCACATTCCCATTAAATTTCATTTTCTAAGAGAGTAGGTTATGTCTAAAGTTATTAAAGTGGAATATGTTGGCACAAAGGATCAAATAACAGTTGTATTTAATAAAAAATTATCTAAAATGTAATTTGAAAGTCTCAAGGATCAGTTCAGGGTTTACCCTTTGTAATTTCATTTCATTCTCAAAGATTGCATGTGCTCCCTTATAAAATTAGACTGCATAGGTTTATTGACTACTATTGATAGGGGGAGTTGTTGTTGAAATGATACATCTTTGCAAGTGATTTTATTTTCTCAGGGGGAGTATGGTTGATTCCTTTTCCATAGATGTCAAAAGGGGGAGAAGAGATTTAAAGTTTTCCATCAACACCAAAGGGGGAGTTTGTTGGCAGGGCTTACAGTTTGCATAGTTTGCACAACAGGGCAGTTTGCACAGTTTGCACAAGAATTGGTTTTGTCATTAATGTCAAAATTTAAAATGCCAAAGGGGGAGTTTGTTGGTCAGTTTGCACAAGCACCGTGGATCATTTTTCACAGGCACCATGGTTCCTAATTTGAATATCAGCATGCCTGTAGACATACCGAAATGCGAAACTGCGAAGAACCCAGAAGGTGAGCCTTTGGTTATAACTCGAGGTCACATGTGAAACGACCCTTGGAAGAGGAGTCATCACCCTTAGCTTGAATTTTGGAGATCATAGATTGACCAACACATGACACATCATCCTAAGTAACATCACTATGATATGTCACTCCGTGAATTTGTATTTCGGGTTTTTTGCATGGTAAGCAAAAAACTCCAACATCACGAAGTCTTGAATGCCAAAATAACGAAAGGCACACATGTCACATGATCTACAGTTTCAAGATTTTTTGAATTATTGGAGGTAATGAAGACTTGATGGTGAAAGTACCGAAAACCCGACAACCATCTATCTTGATGAATGATTAAGTCATGTCCATTGGATTAAGCATTGAAGGGGTAATATAAGAGTTGTATATGACCGTTGATCTGTCCCCAAGAAGTTAACGAGAATTGTTCGATCTATGTCCACCAGATCAAATGTGAAGCCATCAGATCATTTCGGGGATCGTGACTTGGAGTGTTGAAACACTTCATCACAGAAACGCCGAAATGCCAAAATGCAAAAACGTCGAAATGTCGAAACACTAGAAGCCAAAATGTCAAAATGTGAAATGCCGAAATGTCGAAATGCGAAATGCCGAAATACCTTTTTGTATAGGCTATAGTCACCACCATTGGTCATGTGAGAAGGAGGAGCTAGCACCAAGTTAAAGCTCCTTTTCGGAGATCGCAACATGAAGGGACGAGATGTCTTCACCTTAGGATTGTCGATATGCGAACCACGAAAGCACCTTTTGGCAAAGGTCCGTTGTCACAACCAATGGGCATATGGAGTAAGCACGAGACCCATCTTCTACATCGAAAGGTGTGGATTAAATACTTAAACTAATCATGCGGTTGTTGTTCTTCTAGATGCCTTGGCCAATAATAATCACTATAAGATAGTTATTCAATTACTGTAACTGAATCTTTGAAGGCTGGGGGTTCGAGTGTACGCTCTGAATGTAAATGGTAGAAATAAGTGAAATTTGCTGAGATGAAGGTTGCCATGTATGGAATTAATGGTACATCTGTAGCTCTAAACTAAAATTCATTTATGTAAATGAAGATAAATCTGAAATAAAATTATACAGGGACAGTGAGGAGAAAAGATGGGGCAAGAGGATTATGGAAGAAAGATTGGTCTGTAAAATTTGAGGAGAAAATTTAATTCTTAATCCTTGATAGAGAAGATAAGAGTTGGTTTGCATATTATTAGTGACAGAGAAGGATTCCAGGGTGGTAGGGAGGAGCGAGGGGAGACTGTAAAAGTCTCTTGTACAAGTTGGCGCTTGTACATCTGGGAGTTGTAGCTTCCATTCAGTAGGTGCTGAAGAAACAAAGGTAGTAGCCTCATCTGGGTTGTAGCTCAGATAAAATAATAATGTAAAGAGAAGTTGGAGCTTGCCTTTCATTCATAAGAGGAAGAGGTTTTTCCCTTTTGGGTTTCCTCATGAAAAATCACTGTGTCACTGTTTCATTTATGTGATTGTATATTTATTGGTTAAATGTATTACTACAAGTCAAATGTTAAAGGCATGATTTATTGATTGATAAGTAATATTCTTACAAAATGAAAGAAATTTTATACAGTTGATTCACCCCCCCACTCTCAGTTGACTTATCATATTCAACAATTGGTATCAGAAAAGATTACTTTAATATATTTGTTTAACCATTGGAAGTTTTTGATCATTCATAGTGGATAAGAAGTCATAATTTACAAAACATGGATTGTCTTTATTTGATGGTCATAATTATGCTTTTTCGACTATCAGGATGGAGTTGTTTTTACAAACTCAAGTAGAATATATCTGGCAGGCTGTACTAAATTGAAAAACTTATATGAAGGAGAGACTAAGGTAAAGAGTGCTAAGCTACAATCATATAGAAGTCAATTTGAAAGCCTGAAAATGGAAGAATCTGAAAATATAGCTACCTACTTTCTTCATATTGATGAAGTTGTTAATACCATGAGAGGTATAGGAGAAACAATTAATAATAATATTATTGTGAAAAAGGTACTTAGATCACTTCCTGCAAGATTTGATTCAAAAATATCTGCATTAGAAGAAAGAAAAGATCTTGATACTTTAGAAATGGATGAATTACATGGAATGCTAGCAGCATATGAGATGAGAACCTATGGTGAGGTTTCTTTCAGGAATTAAGAAGATTTCAAGGTAGCAAAGAAAGATAAGAAAAAGGTCGAAGCAGAAATCAACAGTCATGAGGAGTCAGAAGGTAATGTGGAAGAAGGAAATTTTGTTAAAAATCTGAAAAGAGGTACTGGCAAGTATAAAGGTAAGATTCCTCTGAAATGCTTTGGTTGTGGTAGAATAGGACATTTTTCATGTAAGTTTCCTTATAATAAGCATAATGATAATGAAGAATATAGTGATAGAAAACCTAAGGAATTCAAGAATAGACATAAGAAGTTTTTTCAAAGAAAAACTTACAAAAAGAAAAGCCCGTGTATAAAAGATGACAGTGATATTTCAGAATCTGGTGAGAGTGATGACAATTCAGATGTACAACTTTTTATGGATATGGAAAAACAGGATGATCAGTCTGGTGAAGAAGAAGAAGGTGAAGTTGATATAGAAGTTGAACTGGTAATTTCTTTAAGTGAATTAAGAAAAGTGAGAAGGGAATGCAAACATTTTAAAAGAGAAATTGAGTATCTAGAATTTGAATTATAGAAATCAAATAGTTTGATTGAGAGCACTAAAATCATGGTAGTTGACTTAAAACTTAAAATAAAAGAGGCTAGAGTGACTAAAGAAGCTCTAACTAAAATGATTGCAGAAAAGGATAAGGAAAATGAAGGTTTAAAAATTGAAGTAGTCTCATTAAGAAAGAAAGTACAAGAAAATAACAGGAATCATAGTTCTGAAGTGTTAGATCAAATTATTAGTAGTCAAAGATCAACATATGATAAGAATGGAATTGGTTATAAATATGCAGTAACTAATGGATGTTCTAGTTCAAATGTTGAGAAAGCAGGTATAGAGGATAATCATGAGAAAATTACTAGCAAGAAGATGGAATCAGAAAGGCAAGAAGAAAATCAATGTTCAACAATGCATAGAAGAAGTTATGGTAGACATCAAAATAGGTTTGAAGGCCACTGTTTCTTTTGTTATAAGTATGGACATAAGGCTGCATTTTGTAATAGTTTTTCAAGAAAGATAAATGCACATAACAGTCATGAAAGGTCTAATTTTGAATATGGAAGAGGACATGGTAAAACTAGTCAAAACAATATAAACTACTCTTACAATAGATTTGACACCTTAATATATGAGATTGAATGTTACAAGTGTAACAAATTTGGGCATATGTCAAGAAATTGTCCTATGAGTTTTCAGATATTTAATGAACCTACTTACATAGATCTGAAAACCAAATATTGGAAAAAGAAAAATGAAAATCTGAACACTGAAAAATGCACTATAGCTCTACAAGCATAACATAAAGTAAAATGGGTTGTGGATAGTGGATGTTCAAAGCATATGACATGTAGAAAACAACTCTTTTTTGAACTATATGAAGGAAATAAAGGTACAATCACCTTTGGAAATGATCAATCAACTAGGATATTTGGAAGAGGAACTATATGTCTAAACAACAAAAAAAACATGGTTGAAAATGTCTTATTGGTTGAGGAAATGGAGCATAACTTATTGAGTGTAATTCAAACCTATGATAAATGTCTCTTTATTATTTTTGATTCAAAAGGATGTCAAATCAGGGATATAAAATCAAATAAACTAGTTGGAACATCCACAAGAACTTCAAGCAACATTTACATACTAGATGAAGAAAAAGAAAAATGTTATCTTGGGAGTGAAGATGAAAGTTGGTTTTGGAAAAAAAGACTTGGAAACATTAACTTTGAAAATATGATTCAGTTGAATAAAAAGGAAGCAATAAGAGATTTACTTGTCATAAAGAACCTTTCAAGTTCTGTCTACAAGCAATGTCAACATTGTAAGCAAACTAGAGTTAAATTCAAAACCAAAGAACATTCAACAACTAAACCATTGGAAATAGTACATGTTGATGTCTGTGGACCTATGAGAAAAAAAGGGTTAAAAGGAGAAAGATATTTTCTACTATTTGTGGATGACTTTACTAGAATGACATGGATGTTTTTGTTGAAAAAGAAATCTGAAACTTTTATCCCTTTTCAAACCTTCAAGGAGTCAACTGAAAATAATTGTGACATGAAAATTAAATGTTTAAGATCAGATAATGGAGGGGAATTTGTGTCTAAAGAATTCAACAGATACTGTGATGAAAATCAGATAAGAAGACATTTTTCTATTACTGAAACACCTCAACAAAATGGAGTGGCTGAAAGAAAAAAATAGGACTGTTATGGAGATGGATAGAACTATGCTCAATGAATCTAAACTAAGGAATATACTATGGCCTCAATCTTTTCATACTGTTGTTCACATTTTGAATAGAATCTTGTTGAGAAACAATCATTTTAAGACACCCTATCAGTTATGGAAAGGTAGACCAGCTAGTGTTAAACATTTCAGAATTTTTGATAGTAAATGTTATATCAAAAGAGATGACAAGCATTTGGGTAAGTTGGAATCTAAAATAGATGAAGGTATTTTAGTTGGGTATTCCTGTTCAAGGAAAGCTTATAAATGTTACAACTTCATATTGAACAAAAAAGTTGAAGCCATAGATGTGAAATTTGATGAATCCTTATTTTTGAAGTCTAAATCTAAACAAAAGAATCATCAAATATATGAGATACATCACAAGCATAAAATGAATGATGAGGTAAGTTAAACATAAAACCTAAGGCTGGTGAAAGTGAAAAATTAATTCCTGTTTATGACAGGAAGAGTACTAGTGGAGGATGTCTTGTAAGTTGGTCAAGTAAAAAACAATCAACAATGTCTATGTCTACTACTGAAGAAGAATACATTGCAGTTGCAACTTGTTGGACTCAGGTTCTATGGATGAAACAGATGTTGGAAGATATACATATTCATTATAATGAACCTATAACTATCTTCTGTGATAATATCAGTGCAATTAGTATTTCTAAAAATCCTATTATGTATTCCAAAACAAAGCACATTCCCATTAAATTTCATTTTCTAAGAGAGCAGGTTATGTCTAAAGTTATTAAAGTTGAATATGTTGGCACAAAGGATTAGATAATAGATGTATTTACTAAACCTTTATATAAAATGCAATTTGAAAGTTTTAGGGATCACTTGGGTGTTTACCCTCTGTAATTTCATTTCATTCTCAAAGATTGCACGGGCTTCACTATAAAATCAGACTGCATAGGTTTATTGACTACTATTGATAGGGGGAGTTATTGCTGAAATGATACATCTTTGCAAGTGATTTTCTTTTCTCGAGGGGAGTATGGTTGATTCCTTTTCCATAGATGTCAAAAGGGGGAGAAGATATTTAAAGTTTTCCATCAATGCCAAAGGGGGAGTTTGTTGGTAGGGCTTGCAGTTTGCACAGTTTGCACAGGACTTGGTTTTGTCATTAATGTCAAAATTTAAAATGCTAAAGGGGGACTTTGTTGGTCAGTTTGCACAGGCACCATGGATCAGTTTGTATAGGCATGGTGGTTCCTAATTTGGAGATCAACGTGCCTCTCAAAATACCGAAATGCGAAACTACGAGAACCCAAGAGGTGAGCCTTTGTTTATAACTCGAGGTCACATGTGAAACAAGCCTTGGAAGAGGATTCATCACCCTTAGGTTGAATTTCAGAGATCAAAGATTGACCAGCACATGACACGTCATCCTAAGTAACTTCACTATGATACGTCACTCTGGGAATCTCTATTTCGGGATTTTTTCATGTTAAGAAAAAAACTCCAACATCACGAAGTCCCGAAGGCTGAAATAACGAAAGGGACACACGTCACATGATCTATAGTTTTGAGAGATTTTGAATTATTGTAGGTCATGAAGACCCGATGGACAAAGTATAAAAAACCCAACAACCATCTGTCTCGATGAATGATTAAGTCATGTCCGTCGGATTAAGCATTGGAGGGGTCACATAAGAGTTGTATATGACCATTGATTTGTCCACGAGAAGTTAAAGAGAATTTTCTGATCTATGTCCACCAGATCAAATGTGAAGCCATCAGATCATTTCGGGGATGGTGACTTGGAGTTTCGAAACACTTCATCATAGAAACGCTAAAATGCTGAAATGCAAAAATGTTGAAATGTTGAAATGCTAAAAGACAAAATGCTGAAACGCCAAAATGTGAAACATAGAAATACGTTTTTGTATAGGATTTAGTCACCACCATTGGTCATGTGAGAAGGAGGAGCTAGCACCAATTTAAAGCTCCTTTTCAGATATTGCAACATGAAGAGACGAGATGTGTTCACCTCAGGATTGCCGATATGCAAATCGTGAAAGTGCCTTTTGGTAAAGGCCCGTTGTCACAACCAATGGGAATATGGAGTAAGCATGAGACCCATCTTCTACATCGAACGATGAAGATTAAATACTTAAACTAATCATTTGGTTGTTGTTCTTCTAAATGCCTTGGCCAATAATAGTCATTGTAAGATAGTTATTCAGTTGTTGTAGCTGAATCTTTGAAGCATGAGGGTTCGAGTGAACACTTTGAATGTACAGGGTAGAAATATGTGAAATTTGGTGAGATGAAGGTTCGTGCGTATGGAATTAATGGTACAACCATAGCTCTAAAGTAAAGTTCATTTATGTAAATGAAGATAAATATAAAATAAAATTATACAGGGACGGTGGGGAGAAAAGATGGGGCGAGAGGATTATGGAAGAAATATGGCTCTGTAAAATTTGAGGAGAAAATTTAATGCTTAATCTTTGACAAAGAAGATAAGAGTTGGTTTTAATATTCTTAGTGACAGAAAAGGATTCCAGGGTGGTAGGGAGGAGCAAGGGGAGACTATAAAAGTCTCATGTACAAGTTGGTGTTTTTACATCTAGGAGTTGTAGCTTCCATTTAGTAGGTGATGAAGAAACAGAGGTAACAACCTCATCTGGGTTATAGCTTAGATAAAATAAGAATGTAACGAGGAGTTGGAGCTTGCCTTTCATTCATAAGAAGAAGAGGTCTTTCCCTTTTGGGTTTCCTGATGAAAAATCACTATGTCACTGTTTCATTTATGTGATTGTATATTTATTGGTTAAATTTATTACTACAAGTTAAATGTTAAAGGCATGATTTATTTATTAATAAGTAATCTTCTTATAAAAGGAAAGAAATTTTATACAACTGATTCACCCCCCCCCTCTAAGTTGACTTATCCTATTCAACAAGTATATGCTAAACATGTAATACCAATGGTGTACATTTAGGCAAGTACTATCAGCCACAAACATATGCCATCTATGAGTGCATCAACATTTCACTAAACATGTATCACCACATGTACCAATAAAGTGCATCAACCATGCACCAATACCACAAAAATGTGTACTGCAATCAAGATGTGTCCTCATACATGTATTCCATATCCACCATAAAACATGTGCCAATCATACTTCTAACATGTGCCTCTAACAATGTACCAAAAGTGTACCAATCATGCATAAACTATAGATCAAGCTATGACTCATCAATGATGTAAAACATGACCACCTCATCAACTCATCAACTACATGTCCCACTATGTAGCCCATCCTCATGGAAAATTCATGCACCAATATATCCAACAAGTATGCATCTAACAATACATCATAAGATATATCAATGGAACTCAAATATGTACTAGCCATGTACCCTAACAGATCTGTTTCAAGCTCCATTCACTACAACAAATACTAAACATCCAAAGATACATGTACTAGAAGTGTACCTCAATTATATTAATGATATATCTAGCTAGCATCATCATGATATATCTCATAACCAAAGTTACATAACTTCACTTTCATAACCAACATTGTCCCTCAACAAAAAAAAATGTTTCAATCGACACTCTAGGGTTAGTACCATGCATCCAATATAGTCTTTCAAAACTCAACCATATGTCACCACCATACATATATGAAATGTGTATGCCAACATGTAATCATGAAAACCTACAACAAACCATGTCATACCCTATAACAAACCATGTCAAACCCTGCAACACATAGTTATACCATCATACCATGATGCCACTCATATGCATAGCCTTTTTCCCAAGGATTTTACCAGAGATACGAGACCTGCTATACAGACAACTCATGTATGTACATGACCTATTTATAGGTCATCTCGCATATGTATGTAATTGTTACCTATGTAACCCACGTATTCTTCAAAATATGTCAAACATGAGCTTCCCTTAAGGATTCCACTCTATTTTGATTGATCGGTATTCTTCACCCACTTATGAAGGTGTCCCAGCTTCTCATAATTTAAGCTCTGAACTTTTATCTTTTCAACATTGTCTTCACTTCTAAATTCACGTGTTCTTATATTCATACTATATGCAACACTCCTCATGAATTGTCTTCTTATGTTTGAAAAATATTTGGGTTTGTTGTCAAATCCACTACAGCTATAACATCTCATGGTGTGACAATGAGAAACAATGTGTCCTACTTGATTGCATCTCCAACACCTTAGGGTGTTATGAAACCTTTAATTATCTCTCCTTGCATAATATATGCATTCCAAATCTTTGTGACTATATTCATTACATGAGTAACAATGACCATAAAAAACATTTTCATACCTTTTCTTTGGTGTCCATCTTGAAGGTGTTTCTCTTTTGAATTTGCTTTGAGGTGTAAAGATGGCTTCTTGATGTCTTCTTTGCTTTGTTCTTTTGAAATTTCCCTTCCCTTGTGTACATGGTTGACTTGCAACATTATTTCCATCTTTTGAGAATGAGGGACTTACCTCAAGCTTCTTTGAGGTGCTTGCTTCAACATATGTAGCTTCCTTGTTGTATCCAAGACCTGATTTATCAATTGGTGATCTTTGACTATCCAAGATTTCGCTCAATATTGTTGAGATATTCAAGAATTTGTTTGACTTCTCTACTTTCTTTCTAAGATCAACAACTTCAGCTTCCAACTTATGACATCACTCTTCCTTTTCATTTAATTGATTCTTTAGTAGTTCCTCAACCCTTTTGGATTGTTCAATTTGGGTCTTGAGATGGATATTAACTTCAAGACTTTTCCTAATCTCATTATCTACCTTCTTATTTTCTTCTATTTTCTTCTTTAGTATTTTGATCTCTTCTTATTTTTCTTCTAATTGAGACTGTTGGCACAGGGGTAGACCCAGGGTTCAAATCTAACAACGCACCAACAAGCGCTAGCTACTAGCCCTTTTGGCCTATGACCTAGTTGTTCTTACCGAGCATAAACTTACTTCGCATGGTTATATTCCAAATATAACATAAATATGCAATGACAAAATAATAGAAGGTAAAAGAACACAACATCAACCACAGAGACACAAAATATACGTGGTTCACCCTCTCCCTAGGGCTACATCCACAGAACTATGTTTCTTGATATTATATGAAATCATACAGTCCTATATGCACTCTTAGCTTGTAGATATCTCGCTCTTTCTCTTCTTCTCTCCCCTCCCTGCACACCCAGCTGCAGGGTTGATCTTCACACCCAACTGAAGATATTACAATACAGACTTCTCTCACACACAACACTTTTCTCTTTGTCAACAATAATCACTTGATATCCCAACAACACTCTAGCCAACGACGAATGAAACCATCTTCTCTCATTTAGGTTCTTATTTATATATTATAATAGCTCTCGGACATCCTTAGGTTGAAACCTAGGTGTCAAAACCCTAAATAACAAAACCCTAGGTGTTTAAAACCCTAGGTGAAATTGACCCACATTTTCTAGGCTTCGCCAGCCTGTCTTTCCTTCTTTCCCGCAAAGTGCTCCAAAGCATTCATTGACATCTTCTTCTTCTTATTGATTTCTCCACGATCCATCTTCCTTGATGATTTGTCTTCCTCGATCTTCTCGTCCAATGACTCATCTTCCCTTACTTCACTCCTTCTTTAACCACTTCAAGCCAATCTCAGTCAATGTACCTTCCGAACAGTTCACACTTCACCTTCTTTCCTTAATCTTCACTTTCTTCCATAACCAAGGGCCAACAGGCCCCCAACACTCACATGCGACTCATCCCAAGGCACTTCAGGTATGAACCTTCTGGTTTACTTTGACTTCAGATTATGCAACATAAGTTGTTCTTTCTACTCTGTCCATCCCTTCCTTATGCAGACTGTATTTTTTGTGTCTGGTACCTAATTTCAACTGTACCTGGTACCTATACCCTTTTCCTTCTACTTTTACTAACAACTGCGAGGCATCTGGTTGTCATAGTACAATTTCAACCGGCTCCCATTTACCAAACCTTCCTTCCATTCTCTCTTCAAAGTATTCAACTGCATAGTTCCTCCTTCCATGACATAGGAAAACTCATATGGCCCAAGCCAATGTGTCCTAAACTTCCCTAGATGCTTGATGAATTTGTTGTCATAAACCAATATCAGATCTCCTTGCTTAAAGGATTTCTTCTTGATGTGTTTATCATGGTAAGCCTTCTCTCATTCCTTCTGTACCCACTGATGAAATACTGCAATAAACCTATCTTCCTCCAATTTTATCAACAACACAAGCCTTTCTTGAACAACACCAGCGTCATCCATATTTGTAAAGGTTGGGATTCTTAAGCTAAGAACCAAATAATCCATAGGTACAATCGATTATAGACCATATACCAGCTTAAAGGGAGTCTGCATTGTCATGTTCTTGCAAGTGGTTCTGTAGGCCCATAAAACTGCTGGTACTCCCAAATCCCAATCATCTCTATTGACACTACAAATCTTCATTAGTGCTATCTCCAAGATCTTATTGAATTCTTCAACCGTACCATTCGTCTGTGGGTGGTATGGGGTGCTTTTATGATGACGAACTGTGAATTCCTGAGTCAAGGCTTCAATGGTATTATTAATAAAATGTGTTCCTTGATCATTCATAAGGATCTTCGGGAATCCAAACATGGTTATGATATCATCAAATATGAATTGTGCAGCTGCAGCTGCACTTAGTCCCTGACTGCTCTTTCTCCTACCCATCTTGTCAAATACTTTGTCGCAATGATGATGTATCTAGCTCCAGTGTGATTTCCTGGTGGGTTGATAGGTCACAAAAAATCAATGGCCCATTTCTCAAATGTTTGTAAGGTTAGTTGTGTTTCTAAAGGCATCTCATCTCTCCTGGAGGGTTTCCCAACTCTTTGGCATACATCGCAAGATCTGTAGTACTCCTTAGCATCTTTGTGTAAAGTGGGCCACCAGAGGCCAGCTCTAAGCACCTTCTACATTGTTTCTTTTCCTACATAGTGTCCTCCTATGATGCCTTCATGTGATTTTGCCAGAATCAGTGGTCTTTCTACCTCCATAACACATCTCCTCAAGATCTCATAAGGTCACATCTTGTATAGTTGTCAAACTATAAGTTAAAAATCCATAGTGTGAACCACTAGTTGTTTCTTCTGAATGACTATGTATTCTCTAGGTGTCATTCCTGTTGATAGGAACTGGACTATCTCGGTGAAGTTATCATCAACATTTTTGATGGCCATCAACTATGCACATGGCAGTGTATCCTCTAAGCTACTAGGTTCCTCTCTCTGTTCTAACCTAGATAAGGGGTCAGGTCCTTTGTTCATTCTCCCTGGCTTGACCACAATCTCAAAATCATATTCCTAGAATAGCAGTAGCCATATGAATATTATTCCCCCAAGACTGGATTATTGACTAGGTATTTCAACACAAAGTAATTAGTGAACATCTTAAAGTGTCCTCACAACAAGTAGTGAAAAAATTTATGCAACGCATATAACATGGCTAAACTTTCACTTTCAGTTGTAGTGTAATTTCTCTCAACTGTAGAGATATTCCTGCTAGCAAAGGCTAATGTATGATCAATATATCCTACTCCTGGTTGTGCTATCAATTCTCCTAATATAATAGAGTATGCATTGACATGCACATGAAATTACTTACTCCAATATGGGAAAACCAGAATGGGCACAGTGACCATTTTCTGTTTTAGTGTGTCGAAGCTCTCCTGACATTCTTTTGACCATTGAAGCTGACAATATTTCTTCAACAATTTATCCATGGGTGTTGTAATCTCTGCATAGCCCTTAATGAAATTCTTGTAGTATTTGGTATGTCCCAGTGTAGTGTGCAACTGTCTAGTTGATGTAGGAGGGGGGAGATCAACAATAATGTAAATCTTAGATGGATCTACCAGCAATCCCTGCTTCCAAACAATATGGCCTAGCAGCACTCCAAAGGGTGAAAAGAAGATGCCCTTCTTTAGGTTCAGGGAAATATGACATTGCCTACACTTGTCCAACATTAGTCTTAAACATTCAATGTGATTTTGCAATAAGCTAAAAATAGTCCAATCATCAAAATATGCTTCCAATAATTTATGTAGAAACTCCTTGAATGCTTCGACCACCACCCTATAAAAGATGGCTAATGCATTCTTCAACCTGAAAGGCGTCACTTTATACTGGTAGTAACCCCATTCTATTGCAAATGTGGTCTTATGGTGATCTTCCTTGGAAATCCTGATATGGTGATATGCTGAAAATCCATCGGTGAAGGAGTAAAATTCTTGTCCTCCCACATTATGTAACACTTCATCTGTAAATGGTGTAGGGAATGGATCATGTAGACATGCATCATTCAGTTTCCTCAAGTCTACGCAGATTCTAATCTCTCGTGTTTTCTTATCTTGAACCACCATAGGGATAATCCATTTTGACTCTTCAACAAGTTCGATGATTCCTACTTCCAACATTATGTCTAATTCAATCTTGACTTTATCCTTATATTTGGGATTCAATCTGTAGGGTCTTTTCTTGAATGGCCTTTCATCTAGTTTCAATGGGATCTTCATCTCTCCCATGGGTCCTTTAATTCCCTTCATGTGAGTGAACTTGGTTGGAAACAAGTCCTGATATTCATGCAGTAATTATGTGATCTTTTCAATAGTGGCAGCGTCCCAGTAATCTCCAACATTTGCGATCTTAGGTGCTTGCTCTATTCCAATCTTAATTTTTTTTGTTTTAATTGGTTGTTCAATAAAATGTAGTTCGACTCCTGGTCCTTATACATCTCTTTGTCCTTCAGTTTTTGTGATGTTCACCTTCCTAGGATCATTGTCTTTATCAGCATTGATATTGTAACAACCTTGCAACTTATGAAGATGCACAATCCATTCATCTTCTTCTTTCTCCAAAGGGAGGTTAGATGCATCCTCAAATACTTTCTTTCTTACATCCTATAAAGATTGATCTACTATAGGGTATTGACTTTCAAATAAAAATGTGGCTACAAAATTCTAAGTCATACCTTTCCAATCTGTAGTGGTGAGGCGCAGTTCCACTTGAAGACACCAATTAATAGGCATTCTATCCATGGTGTTGATGAACTTATGCACCCACTATTCCTGAGGAATGTTTCTCTAGGATTCATCAAAACTTCTCACATGGTCCTTCAGACATATTTGACTTGTGTATCTAACTTCACACCCTTCTACATTGTTTGAAAAGCACACTATCATCAAAGTGCAACATTACATCTAGTTCACAATGTTTTTTTTGTGCATTCCCCACCATATCATTGGCGTTGCCTTCAAAGATTCGTCTAGTGCCAAAAACATTTTTTGTACCGATACAATTTATTCAAATTCTGACAAGAATAATTCTAAATTATTTAAACCATAAAATGTGGGAAAATTACTGATCTCTGTGCCAATTCAATGAACTTCCCTAGTCAATATAGCACATCTCCTCGTAGAAAATTCATACATTTTATTCTTCCATTTCTCTAGTGCTTCTTCGAAATTCAATGAGCATACATTGTCACTTCCCCAGCTTAAAGTCCCATATGTTGTAGGATTAATGTAATCCTGTTGTCTTGCTGTAAATATATATATATTCTCTAGCTCCTATGAACAATCTTCTTCTCTGATGGTTTCAGTGTATCTGTGCCCTTCATCAGGATCAAGAGGTGCAATGAACCTAAGGCCATCACCTTCAAATGTCATTCTTATTTTCTTTAAGTCAACCACACTAAAATTATTGAAATCCCATTCAATTCCTAACAGCGCGGGATAAGGACAACTATAATCAACTATCTCAATCACCTCAAAGTCCACAAAATTCCTTACCCCATCGATGTCCAAATGGACATCCTCCAATCTTCTAAAGGGGCCTATTGCTTCCTGATTAGCCATCTTGAGTTTGATAGGGGAATAAGTCAACTTGGGTTTTCCCATCAGTGCCCAGGTCTGCTTCGTCATGAAAATGACTTCTAACCCTAAGTCGAGGACCACATAATCTATATCATAATCTCCAATCTGAGCATTCAGGTGTAGATCCTTATTTGTCCTTCTCTTTCTAGATACTTGATGTATTGCTCTATTCAATAGAGGATTTACCCTTCCTTTCTCATACTATCTGATCAAACATTATAGTTCTTGTATACCTCTTTCATCCTTAATCAAATTGATGCAAGTACATAAGAATTCCATAAGATTTATTACCTCTTTTCCTTCTCCAGGCACAACCGAATTATCGAATTCCAAAGGAATTCCACATTCTCTCACTTCTGGTCATTCCTTTGACGAGGAAGCTTGATCTCCTCCAAATTCTTTTCTTGCCTCTTGAAATGTTTGTTTCTCTTTTCTTGGATCAAACTCTTGTGTCTTCTCTACAGAGTATTTGGTCCTAGACCAAAAACCCTAGGAGTGCACTGGGGGCCCTAGATCTCAACTAGGGTCTTTTCCATCCTTTTGAAGAATGGCTCTTGCAGCTGCTTTAAATTTGACACTCCCTCATAGCAAGAGAGGCATTCTTAGCTACAACAAGCTTATCATGAAAGTATACAAACTTTGTCAGGGACAATGGCTTGGTAAAAATATTTGTTGTTTGTTCTGTCATTGAAACATACTAAATGCTGAGAACATTCTTCTGAACCATGTCTCATACATAGTGGTATCTCATCTCAATGTGTTTTGATCTGTCATGAAACACTGGATTCTCGGTGAGATTTATACAACTCTGATTGTTACAGTGAATGACTATGGGTTCAATCTCTAAACTAAATAAGTCTGAAAGTAGATTCCTAAGCCACAGTGCTTCTCTACTAGCAACACTTTCAACAATGTATTTTTCTTTTGCAGTGCTTTGGGATATGGAGCCCTGCTCCCTGTTGGACCAGGAAATCATAACCGAACACAAACTGAACCAATATTTAGAAGTACTCTTCTGATCCACTGTATTTCCCATTAAATCTAAATCTGTAAAACCATGGAGCATTACACATCCACTGGAAGTGTATTTAAGACCATAATCTATAGTTCCCCGAACATATCTTAGAATATGATTCACAACAACCATATGTATATGCTTCGGTTCACACATGAATTGGCAGAGAGCATTTACCGCATAACAAATTTCTGGTCTCGTATGTAGGAGATACATCAGGGACCCAATGATCTGTTGATATAATGTGGGATCCTCTGGATCTGAACCTGTGACATAATCTTGTAGTTTCTTTAGATTAGAGATCATTAGTGTGGTCATGAACTTCCAGTCCATCATGCCAAATCTATGGAGCACATCAACTGCATATTTACTCTGTGAGAGAAATATCTCTCCTAGTTTATGCCAAACCTCCAAGCCCAAAACATAGTGCATGAGCCCCAAGTCTTTCATTTCAAACTCTGTAGAAATATCCCTCTTAGTCTGAGCTATCAAGTTTTCCTCTCCAATGAGGAACAAATCATCCACATATAAGACTAGGATAACTGGATGATTTTGAACAATATTTATATAAATATTTGGATTTGCTATGCTCTTGGTGAATCCAAGACTTTGTAGAAAACTGTTTATTCTACCGTACCAAGTTCTTGGAGCTCTATTCAACCTGTATAGGGATTTCTTGAGTTTTCACACATGAGATATTTTATAATTTATCACAAAACCTTCAGGCTCCTCGATGTATGCTTCTTGTTCAACTTCATCATTAAGAAAAGAAGTCTTAACGTCCATTTGGTGAAGTTTCCAGCCAAAAAATGCTACAAGAAAGATAATAATCCTTATTGAACTATACCTGGCAACTGGAGAAAAAATCTTGTCGTAGTCAATTCCTTATTTTTGAGAGAAACCATGAGCCATGAATCGTGCCTTGTATTTCTCAATACTTCCATCTGTTGCATTCTTTATCTTATAAAGCCATTTTGAAGTTACTACTAATTTTCCGTGAGGTCTAGGAACTATGGTCCATATATCATTCTTTAGAATAGAGTCATATTCTTCATTCATAGAATCTTTCCCCACTTGATGTTTTGAGGCTTCAAAAAATGTGGAGGGTTCTGAATCAATCACATTATTTAAATTTTCTATGAGACCGGAGTACTTATCTGGTTTCTTGCTTTCTCTGAAGGTGCCCTTAGGAGATGAATTCTTTCCTTCTTCTTTCAATATTTCCCAACACCAGGCTGGTTTCCTTTTAACATGAGGTATCTGCATTGGAAACTCAATAGCATCCCTTAAGGGATCCACTGGAAGTTCTGAGGTTTCCTACCTCTACTCATCTGGAAGAGGAGAATTTGGTGGTGGAGCTTCCTGCTCCTCTGAATCACATGGAAGTTCTCTAGCCTGATGAAAAGTTGTTTCTTCATGAAAAGTCACGTCTATGCCTACTTCGATGAACTTTTGACCCAAGATATAAATCCTATAATCTTTCGAGGTTTCACTGTATCCCACAAAAGTTTCTTTCTTACCGAAGGGCTCTAGCTTAGTCCTCTTCTCTTTTGGAATGTGTATATAGACTGGATTACCAAATATTCTCAAGTGATCAATGAAGGGCTTACTTCCAGTGAAAAATTCTTCAGGAGTTTTTGCTTCAAGGGATTTGTGTGAACATCTATTCTGAATATAGATTGCAGTACTGGCAGCCTTGGCCCAAAGCGATAAAGGTAAGTTTTTTTCATGCATCATGGACCTAGATGCTTCATAGATAGTTCTATTCTTTCTTTCAGCAACCCCATTCTGTTGAGGTTTGTATGGCACAATTATCTCTCTCTTAATTCTAGAAACCCAACAAAGTTCGTCATATTAGAAGGAGTCAAATTCTTTACCGTTATATATTCTAAAAACTCAGATGTGTCTTCCTGTTTGATTTTCAAGAAGATTCTTGAAATCTTGAAATCTGCTAAAAGATTCATCTTTAGTCTGTAAGAAATAATTCCAAGTTTTACGCGAACAATCATCAACAAAAATGATTTAATAAATACAACCATTCAGAGACGGTGCAGACATGGGCCCACAAACATCATAATGAATTAAATCCAGAATTTTATTTAATTTTCTATTACTGAGAGGATAGGTTTTCTTTGTATTCTTACCAAGTGAGAAACATTTACAAACACTATCATGCTCAACAAAAAATATTGGCATACCTGTCACCATCTTTTGCAAACCTGGAAGTGCGTTGTAGTTGATATGTATAAATATTTTGTGCCAAAGCTCGTAGGGATTTACAAGTCTCATGAACTAGGGCTTGAACAACCTGACCTAAAATTGTATACAGTCCACTCTCATGAGTTCCAATAGTTATAGAAATGTTTATATATTTACTTGAGGACTACAAGAGAGCCTTCCCTTTGGAGAAATCTACTGAGTAACCTTTACTTTCTAGGACTAGAACAAAGATTAAATTTTTCTTTAGACCAGGTACGTAAATAATTTCATCAATGTGAAATATATTACCTGAGTGAAATTGGAAAGAGGTAGATCCAAAACCTTTTATGTCATAGGTGTCGTTATCACCCAGTTCCACCTTTGCCTTGAATTTCTTGTCTTGATAACTTGCAAGGTTTTGGTTGAATCCTTTCATGTGTCTGGACGCACCATTGTCTATTAAACAAAACTCCTTTGACTTGGTAATAGTGTCAGAAAGTGTTGAGATAAGATAATATTCCTTTTGTTGTTCTTGCTCTTTGGTGGTATCCCTGGTTTGTCTTCTTTGAGGCTCCTCTTGAGGTTTAGCCTCTTCAGTGGCAACTGAGGCTTGGAATCTTCCTCTTCTTTTCTGCAGAGAGGGAGGATTCCTACAATCTCTTGGATAATGTCCTATATTATTGAAATTAAAACATTTAACTTTAGAGAAATGAGGATTGAGATAAGATAGATTACTTTGGGGTTTCTTACCTTTGCCTTTTGATTTAGGTAACTTCTTCCATTTCTTTGTGTTTGTTGTAAGGGCGTCATCTTTTAGAATTGAATAATCATTTATGTTGTTTAGTATTCCTCCTTCTTCTAAGCCATCATTCCACAATCTTTCAAAATTAGGTTGGGATTCTTTTCCATTCACAGATGCAAGAAAAACTCCCCAAGCATCGGGAAGTCCATCAAATGTTGCTTGAACAAGGTCATCATCATCTACAAGAACTCCTATTACAATAAGTTGATCTTTGTTTTGAGCAATTTTGGAGAATAAGGTGGCAATTGTATCATCCTTTCCCATTTTTAAAGTTCATAATTGTTTCTTCAAAATTATTTTCTGAGTTGGTGCCTTCTTTTCATAGAGGTTTTCCAAGGCATCAAAACAATCTTTGGCAGTTCTTAGATGACCAATGATGGGCATCATGTTGTCTTTCATAGAATAAAAATTGATTCTTTTAGACTTGGTTTGTTTCCTTTTGTATGTTTCCCTGGCTGTGTTTGAGGTGGGTTCTTCAATCTCCCTAGAGATCAACTCTTCTGGATCATTCTCTTCAAGAATGTTCATTATTCTGTATTTTCAAGCATTAAAATTTGCACCCCCTACAAGTCTGTCTTCGGCTTTAACTAATGAGGAATCTATTTTTGAGATCTGGCTTAGTTTAGGTGTTGTTGATCTCTGCAAAACAACCCTAACTAGTGGATCTAAGTAGGCTCAAGATTATGTTTTTCATCTCTCTTCACACCCTTAGCTCTGATACCATGTTATAATTAGAGAAATAATGCAGAACAAAAATGTATTTTTATTTTTCTTAAAAGAATAGCAACTAGAACACATTCATAGATACTAAACTTGGAAATAATAACTCAAATCTAAACAGACTATATTTAAACTGAACCAGTGATCTATTTCATGGTTAGAAAAAACATTAGATTATCAAAACAAAGACTAGTTTTGACACAAGCTTATTAATCACTGGATCTAATACAAATTTAACTCAATAAAAGATCTTATTAATAGATCCTATATAGATCTAAAAAGTGATCTAAACAGTCGATCTGAAATAAATCTAAGCTAAAAGCAAGATTCAGAACATATAGATCTAGGTTTTAGAAAGAAAATCTAATCAATGATAACATTTAGAATGTAAAGAACAACATACAGATATTAAATAGTGAATCTGTGTAGTGACCGTATTAATTTAAGTCTATTAATTCCATAAACTGAAATAGTAACTTCTACTTTTACGCAGAAAACTCAGTAATTTCTTTTAATTCAACATTTATGCATGTTAAATTAATCAATGAACAACAATTTCATAACAGAATAAAAATTACTTAACAGAATAATACAAATTTACCTCTTCCTGATGCTAATTTCTCCGTTGAACCGGTTGTCCAGCCCGTTTCTTTGCTGCTGCCTGATGCACTGACCAACTCTGCCCAAACCGTGTTTCCTCCCTGCGAGCTAGGATCATCCTGTCCGGCTTCCTAGCTACAGGATACCTTAAGGCTATCCTGGCCCCCATGCCCAAAACCCCCAGCAAGCCGGTGCCCCCTGTAATGATGCTCCCAGACTGCAAAACTCCAACTCAGAACCAGAAAATCCAAAAAAAAAAACCCCGAAACTAGAACTCTGCCCCTCTCCCCAAAATGCTTCCTCCCCCCAAAATAATGTCGTCCTCCTGTAAGACTCCTCCCGTCATATCCCTCCTTCACCGACCCTTTCCTCCTCATAAATTTACTTATCCATGCATTCATTATCTTATCCACATAGTTAATGTCTTACCCTATTATTTAATGTTTCTTATCCTCCCGTATACACAAATCATTTAATTAAACAATTAAATTTATTAACCCTCTTAAATTTATTACCCATGTCATTGAATGTAATAGGTAATTAATTAATTAATTAATTAATCAAAATTATAACAATTAATTAATTAATAAATATTTAATTAATATTATTATGCCAATCTTTATTTAGTTAAAACCATGTTAGGACAATTAATTACCTAATTAATTTTTCTTAATAATCCCCAAGCATATTTTCAACTAGGGTTGTTACATACACCCACCCTTCAGGAAACTTCGTCCCAAAGTTAAGGTATCTTATGGTACAAAGGAAAAGAAGCATGGTTCACACATTCATAACATTTAACTGACATTATCAGTAAGTACGTTAAGAAAACTCATACATACTAGTGTATATGTACAAGAAATGCATGTGTAGCTAGTACATACAAGTCCCATGCATGTACTAATAATCAAAAACTATCATCCTTTAGTAATTTCTGTATGCTTCCAATCCAATCAACAAGAATAGTATTTTTTAAAAGACAACAAACCAATCAATTGTTTGAGAAATCCTTTAATTACTATTATCTAGTAAAACAATTTTATTTAGACAACTGTGGTTTAATTACGTAATTATGAATATTCATATATACACATTTCTTTTTTTTTTGAAGGGAAAACATAAAGTTCCGCCACCAGACAAATATCCATACTTTCTCAGCTATTTCTACTCGTCCTTCCTCCCTAACTTACTTCCATATCCATTCCTATCCTTCCTCTGCTAGACTATCTTGGAGCGTCAACTATATTGACCTAACTCCAAATAGAACCTGTAAGCGGAAGTGTCGCTATCTCGACCAAGCTTCCCTAGCAGGCATCTAACAGTCATCATCAAACGTCTTCAGGAGCATGAACTAACACCGTCCTCCCATGACTTCAAGTTTCAGAGGATACATAGTGGGAAATGCCTCCACCCCTCCTAATCATAACTAAGGTCCACACCCTACAATGGAATATACAGTGGCACCATGTTGCCAGGGGTTTTGTCATCGTTTATTTGGTTTTGGGCAGTGTCATCAGCTGAAATCCTGCACTGGTCCACATATCATAGAAATGCATCCAAACCAATATAATTTTACATGCTATATTCATACCATAATGTTTCTTGGATAGTGGTCATGATATCCACTTTCATCATCATTACGTTGGCTATTTCATAGCCCATAACTTGCAGATTAGTCTGTAACACAAACTCGTACATTTCTATGCATTATCATCATGTAATTGCATACAATCATCGTTTCTATTTGGTATCCTTGTACCAACAACTTAACATCAAATTTTTCCAGTTAGAAATAGATCTCATAATATCCCATAATTCAATTTCGACACCCATTCATAAGATTATCATTTAC
>JZKD02S1592565.1:1592701-1624541 GCA_000966675.3 Picea glauca
ATAAATAAAATATTAATGTATTCGAGTAAAAAATTAATAATATTTTATCATTTTACAGTAAAACATTAATCATATTTTAATACATAAATAAAGAATTCATAACAATAATGCACCATCATCTCCACTCCATTAATATTTTATTTATTGTTAATTAATACATTAATATATTCATAAATAATAAAGCATATACAATAATAAATAAAATATTAATGTATTCGAGTAAAAAATTAATAATATTTTATCATTTTACAGTAAAACATTAATAATATTTTAATACATAAATAAAGAAGTAAAACATTAATAATATTTTAATACATAAATAAAGAATTCATAACAGTAATGCACCATCATCTCCACTCCATCCATTAGAGTCTAGACATTTCACATATGAAAATTTTTGGATTCCCATGTTAAGGTGAAACTTCTTTCATATCTCATGTTAAAATTTAGTGTGATAGTCATAATCCATTAGTTTAATTTGATTATTAGTTTAACTGGTTCATCTAGAGAAACTAGAGGCTTTAAAATGTAAAATGTATGATAAATATTATAATGTCAATCAATTGTATTTGGAATAATTAATTATTGTTTTGTTTTTTATCAATGAAGATGATGATGATGATGATGATGATGATTAACATCTACTAAGATTGAATTGGTCTATCAGACCTTAAGAGGGTAAGTGATTACGTGTGATTCTTTAGAATTTTGTTTCTTTTCTCAAAAAGCATTAAGAGAAGTTTTCCAAGATCACCATACTTTTATTCAGTTAAGAGGTTAAGACGGTTGGTAGTGTGATACATATTTTGAAAAGGAGATCTAATATGAGTATAGGCTGGACAATCTCAGAGAAGGTACTTTTCATCTTCAACCTTGTTAATGTGACAAAAGTGACACACTCTTTCATACAAACAATATTTAAAATATTTAAAGTCTTAAAAAATAAAATAAAATATTAATATTATATTACATTAAAATATTAAACAAGTAGTAAACTATTTATACAATAATAAAGTAATATATTGATAAAATAATCAGACATTAATAAAGTAATGATACATCAATATTATAATAATACATAGACACATTAATACATTATAATAATGTATTACCTAAGTATTATTATTATAATGTTAAAAAAAATTAAAAATATATTATAATTAATATATTAATACATTAATAATGCATACAATTATGTACTAGTCAAGTATTTATATATTATTAAATAATACATTAAAAAAGTATAAAGTATTAATAAAGTAAAATATTACAAAAATATGATTAAAGTCACATTGTGATGTTCGAAAAATGTACGTCACAATGTCACATTGGGAAATATTTGTCATAACTAGAATTAATATATTAATGCAGTAATACTTAATACAAATATGTATTAGCGACGTATTTATACATTATTAAGTAATACATTAATAAAGTATAAATTATTAATAAAGTAAAACCTTAAAATAATATTATTAAAGTCACATTGTGACGTTGAAAATGCATTTCACAATGCCACATTGGGAAATATGTTTTGTAATGCGACGTTGAGTAATAATTGTTAGATGGTTAAAATAAATTATAAATATATTAATACAATTATGTATTAGTGAAGTATTTATACATTATTAAATAATACATTAATAAAGTATAAAGTATTAATAAAGTAAAACCTTAAAAATATATTATTAAAGTTACATTGTGACGATGAAAAATGCACGTCAAAATGCTGGGAAAAGTTTGTCAGAATGCGACTTTGAGCAATCTTCTTCACAATTTGATATTGAGAAATTATTTTCATCAGAATCCAATGTTTTCAAATAATATGATACCTTAATGTAAAATTTTAAAATATAACTTGTTGCACATTACATGTTTTTAGAAAGAATTAATACATGATTAAAATAATCAGGTTAGATATCCAAGATCAAAACCTCATCAGAGATCAATATCAGAGATAAGTACCAGTAAGAGCCAGTACCAAAATTTAATGTTAGTGGCAATGCATGTCTCGAATCTACTTTTATTTTGTAGGCAATGATTTATACATATCCTAACGATATTGATAACAAATCATCTTCAACTTTCCAGATAATGAATTATACTTGTGATAAGGACAACGATAAAAAATCATTCAATAATTTATACATGTATTAAATACATTGATAACACACACACACACACACACACACACACACACACACACATAAATATATAGTACATTCTGGTGTCGATAAAATGCTTATATTCGGGGATACATTTTGCATTTTCACTTTAAATATTAGTTATAGTTGTGTTGTATTCTTAATGCCACATGTGGATCATCTAATTTATAAATTGCACCATCATAAAATCTATGACTTATTTGCATCCATATATACATAATATATTATGGTGTGAGTAAGATCATAGTATTGAGATTTTATCCCAGAGTACATTGTGAAATTTCTTTCTATATATTAATGACACATGTGGATCATATAACTTATAAATTGTATCATCATAAAATCTATGACTTTTTTGCATCCATCACTTTTTAGTTGTGTTGCATTGTTAATGCTAATGAACTTTTAAACTTTTTTTTTTTTAGTAAAAAAATGGTGTTTCCTTGTATAAGAGTAGAAAATAAATACACACACATATATAAGAAATAAAAGAAATAAAAAAGATAGCAATGCATGAAAGAATAATTTCCAATTAAGTATACAGACTATAATTAATTTAGTGTTGAATTTAGTAAAGTGCATGTTTAAGAAAAAGAAGTAAACAATATTTTTTTATCCAAAAGTTCATATGATATTTTCATATTTCATAAATTGATCATAAACAAATATCCTAATGAAAGTTAAGAAATATAATAAAAAAATCTCTTTCCAAATTTAAGAAAACATTTGTTCAAAATTTTGTAAACTTTGTTCATTACAATTTTACTCAACAACTATATAAAGACCATATTGGTCCATGATAAATGCAAGGTGAGTTTACATCAACAACAATAATTTCACATATATGTTGTAGTTTCAACATTTATTTCTTCAGCCTTAACCGAAAATGAAGTGTATTGTCAAATATGTGACACTATACCATTTCTGGCAAGGATGCAATTTTTTAAAAGAGTAAAGTATTCCTCTTGTTTGGAGATCTAATATAGAGCTCAAATAAAGCTTTAAAATTCTATGTTCTCCATAATCCCAGTTGAGAAAAATACAACAATAATTAGAAGTATAATTTATAGTCAAAACAACTACAGGTTTTATCAATTTCAATGTAGATTTTTATTAGGTAGATGGACTCCTTACTTATCGAAAGTACAAACATATGAGGAAGGAGAAATAATTTATACCAGACAGGTATTAATGAAATAATAAATTTATTTCAAAAATAATGTGATAATTCAAACATACATAAATATGAAGAGTAAAAAAGGAAATGACATACATAAACATATGAAGAGTAGAAAGGAAAATGATTAGTGAAGATATTGAAAAAAATATGTGATATTGCATCACAATGACAATAATTATAGAAGATGTAATAATATGGTTCTATTTAATGTCATGTAATATTTAATGTCATGTAATATTGTGAAAGTGAAAAGTAAAACTTAAAAAGTTTATGTTAAGGATTATGTTAAGTATGAAATATAGCAATAATAGTATTGTAGAGAACAATATAAAAATAACCAATGCAAATGATTCTGTAACATAAAAGGAAAGGGATAAAATATATAGATTCAAAAATATTGCATAAAACAATATTTATGTTTAAGTTTCCAAATGTAAAAAAATATCTAAATCCCATAAAATTTCCAGAATCTTATTCTAATATGTAGCTAGATTGGTGACATCAACAACACCAATTAAGATCGACTTGACCATTACCATTTTGTCTATGAAGCCAATAAATTCTCAAATTTATCCCTACTTCCCTATCATAAATATGCATATATCTATGTAGAATTTCCTTTAGTGTAGAGAATAACTGCAGAGATGGATCAAATAAGTGGAAAGGTTCACCGTGTAGGTTGGTGACCATAGATTGAATGCCATGAAGAAAATCTTCTTGTTGTGTTATTTCATGCAAAGAAGAACCAAACTTCAAAGAATCTGAGTTGTCCATAACTGCAGAACAGGAAAAAAAATAATAAAGTATGAGCCAAAATAGAAATAGAATGTGTATGAAAAAAAAAAAAAAAATCTTCGTTCGTTACAAAAAATATTATCATGAAATATTACATGTAGGAGAGTCCAAGTGTGCATATGAGAAACATATTAAAATTTATTTGCATGTAACAAGTTATGCGTCATAATATGAATATTGAAATGTTACTGATTAGTAGTAAATGAAGGTAAAAATATAAAGAATTATATGTTCTTGTTCTAGACATAGTAAAAGGAAACTACTACAGGTATAAAACATATAAAAAAATAGAGAATAAAATATTAATAAGAGAATAGTAATTATGAATGACAAAAAATCAATAAAACAAACACATCTTATGAAGAGCTAAAGTACTTACATGGGATGCTACAATGATAAGGAGTGTAATCGTTGCTCTTATTTCTTCCTAATAGTAACATAAGAACTATTTTTCATCTTGGTATAATGCTCAAAAGAGAAAGGTGGAGATATGCACAAACCATCTATCGATTTCACTCTTGATATGGTTGTGAAGGTCAACCCTTGACGCTCTTTCTTGCTTATATCAATAGTAGCTCGATCTAAAGCCAACCCCTGTTATTTTTTTATAGTAAGGGCCCATGCCATCTTTAGAGGATTTTGTTTCCGATTTCCTCTTGTAACAGGTGTGATGGGAACAATATTCAAATTATTTATGTCAAAAGGAACATCAATGTACTTATCAACAAGAACAATAGTGAACATTAGAAGTTGGGCTGGCTTTGTATGTTAAGAACCAAATATCAATATAGCATAGAAAAACCTCAGAAGAAGTACTCAACGCCTTGAAAAAGAGAGAAATTCAGATAATAAGCCTCTTCTGGGGGGAATCCTACTTATGCCCACATAAATGTCCAATTACAAGATGATTCCAAATTAAAATGTCTCCTTGGTATATATAGGAGACTAGGAGGTATAATTACAACTAATGGACTAAAGCCGACATAAGTAAAATAACATTACTAATGTAATATGCCCCAATTAAGGGGTAATGAGCCACTATTTAGGGCTTAATGTGCCCCTCCCCTTGAGACAACTGTTGTATTCAATGCTTGAGTAATTTTGGATGTTTCGGTATAAAAGAATCATCTTCGCAAGTGGAATCTTCAACTAGTAGTTTCCTCCATTTAATGAGATACTCTGAAATGGATCTATTCTTTAGCTGACAATTTCTTGTGTTAGTAATGGCTTCAGCCTCCAATATGATTTTTTCTTCCTCGTCAAGTTCTGGAAATATAGTTTGAACTGGGATCTTGTCACCTATAACCTTATTTAAGCATGCAACATGGAAAACAAAGTGTACTCATGAAGATGCAGGAAACTCCAATTTGTATGCCATAGTACCAATCTTTTGCAACACCTTCTAAGGGCCATATTACTTTGGTGTTAATTTATTATCCTTCTTGGCTTTCTTGAGGGACATCTGTTTGTATGGTTGTAGTCTTAAAAACACCCAATCCCCTACTTCAAAACTTCTTTCACTACGATGTTGATATGCTTCTTGTTTCATGAGATTTTGTGACATGGTCAGGTTGTCCTTTAATATTTGGATAACTTGTTGTTGATGCTCGATGTGGTGTTCCACTACTTGAACCTTAGATTTTTCTTTTAGAGAAGAAGTGATGGAAGGAGGGTGGTATCCATAGAGTGACATAAATGGTTTAATTTTTGTTGCAGTATGAAAGGATGTGTTATACCACCATTCTATCAAGGGTAACCATTTGAACCATTGTGTTTGTTTATTAAAGACAAAGCAACAAAGGTATCCTTCCATACATTTATTCACTATCTCATTTTTTCCATCAGATTGAGGATGATAGGATGAGCTATGAGAAAATTGAGTACCCAAACAAGAAAATAATTCTGTCCAAAAATGTCCAGTGAAGATGGGATATCTGTCACTTACAATAATCTTTGGGATGCCATGTAGCATTTGACATATCTCCATGAATGTGGTGGAAACTGTACTGGATTTGAAGGGATGAGAGAGTGCAAAAAAGTGTGCGTAATTTTTCAGTATATCAACAATAACCATGATGACACTCTTTCCTTCAGATTTCGGTAACCCTGTGATGAAATCCATGGAAACTTCCTCCCAACGTTGACTTGGGATGGCTAATGGTTGTAAAATACCTGGGGTCTTAATTGTTTCCACCTTATTTTGATGGAAAACCAAGTGTTCTACCACAAACATTTGAACATCATTTTTAAGGACATCCCAAAAAAATTCTTTCTTGACCCTATGGTAGGTTTTCAAAAATTCTGAGTGCCCTCCTACTGGAGAGGTGTGCAATTCCAATAGTACCTTTTGTTTGAATTGGGAGTTCTTACATAAATATAAGCTATCTTTGTACCATAATGAATCATTTTTCCATGAAAATGTATCTGATGCACTAGAATCCTACTTCAACCTTTGAATGAGAGTCCACACTTTTTCGTCATTCTTCCATTCATCGCTTTATTCTGTTATCCAGTTGGGTTGGATGATAGAGATAGCACAGAGAAAGTCCTCAATAACTTCATCCTTTTTTGAGAGTGCATCTACCACAACATTTTCCTTGCCTTTTTTATAGATGATTTCAAAATCATAACCCAGTATCTTGGTTACCCATTTTTTTTGTTCTTCTGAAGATAGTCTTTGTTCCAAGAAGTATTTAAGACTATCATGATTTGTTTTGATCTTGAAGTGCCTACCTATTAGGCAAGGATGCCATTTATTCAATGCATGTAGTATTTCCATCATTTCCTTCTTATAAATGGGTTTGTGTAAATCCTTTTCCTTGAGTGGTCGACTTTAAAAAGCCAGGGGCCTTCCTTCTTGCATTAGGATAGAACCAATTCCATTTCCCGAGGCATCACATTCCACAATAAAGTTTTTTGTGAAGTATGGAGTGGTCAAGAAATGATCTTTGAACATCACCTCTTTAAGTTTCTAAAAAGATTTTGTTTCTTCTATAGTCCATGAAAATGCATCCTTCTTAGTTAGTCTCATTAAAGGTGCTACTATTCTTTTGTAGTGTCGAACAAACTTGCAACAGTAACCTGTCAAGCCCAAAAATCCTCTAATATTCTTCAATGTTTTGGGAATCGACCAATACATCATGTCCTTAATCTTGTTAGGGTCTACCTTTACACCTTCACGAGATAGACTATGACACCATCATTCTAATCCGATGATACCCTAAATGTAGATTCAACTTTGTGAAATAGATTGTTCCATGTAGTTCATCTAACAATTGATCAGTGACGGGAATGGGAAACTTATCTTTAATAGTGATCTTGTTGAGCTCTCTATAATCTAAACACATATGCCATAAGCCATCTTTTTGAATACCATTACCATTGGTGCAAAGTAAGAACTTTTTCTAGGTCTAATAATTCTAGCCTCTAACATTTCTTCAACCATGAGCTCAATTTCACTCTTCTGGGAATAAGGGTATCTGTATGGCCTGATGTTGGGAGGAACACTCCCAAGAATTAGGTGAATATCATGATCATGATTTTGAGTGGGTGGAATACCTTTGGGAATATCTTCAAATACTTCAGAATGCTTATGAATGATCCCTTGGAGATCTAGAGGAATAGATTGCTTAGATGTTTAAACATCTAGTGAGCATAGTTGTGCAATAACATCTTGATGCCTCTTTTTCAATAATTTTGTCATGCCAATACAGCTAATCACCTTACCGATTTTCCCTGTGATACCTCTTAACTCAATTTCTTTTCCTTCCAATGAAAATTTCATGAAAAGTTCTTGAAAATAAAAATCCATTGTTCCAAATGACTGTAACCATTGAATTCCTAGTACAACATCAACACCAACCATGGGTATAGAAGTCATTGGACTATTCATTACATAGTTCCCCATAGTAAGATTGATGTTTTTTCATTTTCCTGAGCAATTGATAGTTCCTCCATCTGTAATCATTACTTGAAACTCTAACGCTAGATATACAAAGCAATTGAGAGCTTTGGCTAATTTATAGTGAATGAAATTATGAGTATTGCCAGAATCAATTAGGACTATTAAATTTTTCTTTTTGATATATCCTTCGATCTTGAGGGTTTGAGGAGGGATAATTCCATCCAATGCATTACACGATATCGTGGGAGTCAACTCATCAGATGAAATTGCTTCTACATTTTCATCTTGAGATGGTTCTTGTTCTTGTTCTTTTTCCTCTTCACAATCTATGTAGAATAATTTCTTCTCACCACACTTATGTCCCTTAGTGTACTTGTTGTCACAATTAAAGCATAAACCTTTTTCTTTTATTTCCTCCAATTATTGAGGTGTAAACCTTGTAGGTTGAGGTGTTTTAGAAGAAGGAGAATTATTCTCTCTATAGATGTTAGGATTGGTCATTCTAGTAGCCATAGCCATATTTTTACTTTCAACATTTCTTTCCACACTAAATGCATTCTCTAATGATTTTTGTTCCCAAAGGCAAACCTTATGTTGAATGTTATCCTTTAAATTTCCCATGAATACATCAATCAAGTGCTCATTTGGAATATCTGTTACCTTTATATTAAATCTTTGCAAGTTCTCAATGTGCTTTGTAACTGAACCCTTTTTCTTGAGATTTATCAATTGGCTAAAGAAGGTATTGCTTCTTCTATCCTCATAGTGTGATATCATTTCTTCCATGAAAATTTTCCAAGTGACGAGTGATTTACGAGAACAAAGTCATTGATACATTACAAATTGATTGAGTTCTAAATATAAAGAACCAATTCGTACCTTTTTTGTATGTGGAACATTATGTAGATCAAAGAATTGCTCCATTTAAACTATCCATATGATTAGGTCCTTGCCATCAAACTTCCTCATATCGATCTTAGGAATGTGGTTGGTCTTCGACCCAAAGTTGGAGTTTTTCCATTCTTGATTCACCTTCCATGTGTCCTCATCATGAATTTCATGAGATACATTTTCACTTTCAAGTGTCCTCTCTATTAGGAAATTTTTCAATCCTTCCATGATCTCCCCTTTTAAACCATCCATGTATTAGTATTTATTGCCTCCAACTTAGCTTCCGTTGAATCCATTATCTCTTGTAGTTCATCTTTTGTTACTGTCTTCTTTTGTAAATCATTTATGTCCCTACACATTTCTTCACCTTCATCAAGATTCGAAGTAGGATTGTCTGGAGGCTTATTTGGTGTAGAAGTTCTCTTTTTTGGTGGCATGTTGGCCAAGTATCACTTTAAACCTTGATTTTGAGGCAGTTCTGCTAGACAATCTTCCGTTTATTGTATCTCCAAAATTTCGGCCCTTTTGAGTATGAAATTTTGTTTTTTGTAGCTCTATGATATTTTGTCTCTACAATGCCATAGGTTTGATCAAAATTGGATGTGCCAAGTGGAATTCATGGTAACTTCCCCGCAACTTGCTGATTTTTGGCATTTCCAAGAGATCTCACTTATATAGCATGCCCCACACAAACTAATTGATATAAAATTCTAAAACTCATACCAGAACTACTATGGGCTGCCCAATATCCAATTCAAGTACTAGTCTCACCCAATTTGGATACTCTAGGAAGAATTTATGATTGTTTTACCTGGAACACCTGCTTGAGACTAGTCAATAGGACTATTCAGATACCCTATCTTCCACAGGGTGTATCTACAAATGTAATATGACCCAAAAGATGAAATTGTTATCACAGATACCTTACTAATTTCTTTGAATATCCTCCATATTTTAGGTTCTGAAACGTTACAAAAAAAAAATTTATAGCGAAAATTACGCAATGACTCAATTCAGGATGATTCTAGAACCCTATATTACAAAGGTTGTATGTCTAAAATTTCAAGGCCTCGGGAGATTAAGTTTTATGCGAATGTACCTTGATCTATATACTAAATATCCTCCAATCCGTTCCTTTTGAATCATTGTAGAAAAAAAGTTATAGAGAAAATTTCAAGGTGTCTCAGATGTAGCAACGAAACCCCAAGACCTTGAGCTCTGATACCATAAGTTAAGAACCAAATATCAATATAGCATAGAAAAACCTCAGAATAATTAATCAACGCCTTGGAAAAGAGAGAAATTCAGATAATAAGCCTCTTCGAGGGGGTAACGTCCTTATTCCGACATAAATGTCCAATTAAAATATTATTCCAAATGAAAATGTCTCCTTGGTATATATAGGAGACTAGGAGGTATAATTAAAACTAATGGAATAAATACGACATAAATAAATTAACATTACAAATGTAATATGCCCCAATTAAGGGGTAATGAACCACTATTTAGGTCTTAAAATTTTACCAAGGCTATAGTAAATTTGTTGAATGTAACCAAGTACACCATTAACTAAGCCGACTTCAACCCACAAGTTACATGTAAACATGACACATTGACCATGGCATAGAAAAACCTCATGTTCCAATTGATCATCATCAACACCAACAATTTCAATCCATCTAGTATGCTCAGCTACAGATCATGAAATTGGATTATTTAATGACCTTAACATTTTCCTATTATGCAAGGTGACCAAATCATTTGTTGGGAACAAGTAAATTGTTGAATGAAATAAAATCCTTTCCACTGGAGGGAAACTCATATCAACCCGTGACATAAGAAGATCCCAATAATTAATAATGGGTTCAACATTTCTTATGTTATTCAAGAGTTGTCGAAAAGCGACTTTCCTTGGATGATTTCCTTGTTGTCAAAATTTGTATCCAACGTAACAACAATGTTGAAGTTTTTTCATAAAACTTTCCCTGTTGTATTACTTGCATACAAGGGCTTATCTTTGACAAGAGACAATTGACCAAGGTCACCCACAAGAATGATGGATCTACCACCAAAAGGAGAAGTTTTTTTATTGGGAAATGCTTCTCATAATCTAGAATCTATCTGTATGAATTATCTTGGTCCTAGAAAGCACATTTCATCAATCAAAATATATTGAATATGCCTCATTTCTTCTTGAAATATTGCAAGAGATTATCCTTGTAGTGGTCTCATATCTTTGATACAAATTTTTAGAGTGGGTTTTATTGTTTTCGCATGTATATTAAAAGCAGTTATTCCTATTCGAGTGATTAAAAGAAACAGACTATGGCCATTAGCTATTGAAGCAGAAAGAACATGAGAAATATAATGAATAAGAAAAGACTTTCCAGTGACAGTAGTGACTTGTATAATCATGTGAATAAGTTCACTATGTTCATATTCAACTGTGTGTCGTAATAAGATCTCAAAGGCAAGTCATTGTTTCTCTGATAAGGATGTTGGTGAAGGAATTGTGGAAAGAGAATTTTCAACAATATCACCCCTATATTTGGCAATTTTTATAAAATCTATAGCTTCTTCAGCAACATCATTTGAAACCATTGATTTCTCCCAATTAAATCATATGTCAAATTCCCATCGATGAAGAGTTTGAATGTTAGAAATAGTGATATTGTTTGGAGGTATCAAGCGAGACAAAACTTGACATTCTTCAAAATCGTCCTCAACAATGGTTTCTTGTTCATGGTAATCATCATCTTCTTTAGCAGTATAAAAGGTAAAGGGGAACAATCAACATGCCATGCTCGATATCGGAAATTGTGCCAATTTTCAATCATTGTTTCATTGGAGAGGCCAATATCAATGGGAATATTACAAAATGGTTTGTACAAAAGTAACTCAGTCCAATAAAAACTCTCGAATTCATCAAAATCCTCACTTGGAATATAATAAAAAAGTGGCCAAACTTGAACAATGACATGAACATATCTATGTTTCCATGGTTCTTTTTTATGTTTTCCATCAAAGGTCCAAAAGCTTTCTATTTCTATCATAGACAAATGATCAAGAAATGAAGGTATATTTTGTTATATTTGAAGAAAACTATCTGGTGATGAAAATTGAGGGGGATCATTTGATACTTTCTTGAAAACCTTTCTACCAACATTTAAGGAAAATAATTTCCTACTGTAAACAACAAGATGTAGTTTCAATAACAAATGACAAGTTTCTTCCACACCAATGTCATGATCAACAAGGGTTTTTGCAAGGAACCTTCTGTATGCACAGAATACAAGAGCTTTTGAGCTACTTTCATTTGAAATTCTAGTCAACATATCTTGGTAACTTTCTTATCTATTTTCTGCCTTGGAAGCATACTTTGTAATATATTTCAAGACAACATGTCGAGAAACCACGGGATGAAAATCAACATTAGCGTGCCACATTAAAAGAATATCAACATTATGAACATTTATCCTATCATCATTTCGTGCAGGCTCATATTTCTTTTTCCCTTTATCATATCTGAGCAATATTGAATCATCATGAACCTCCCATGGAGCATTGTATCGACATTTGAGAATAAACATTTTTTTTCACAAATGAGAATCTACACTACACTTTGTATGTCTTTGAACACGATTTAACAAATGATCATAATCATATTGAAAATTATAAGAGAGAATTTGTTCACTATTTAATAGGCATGGATCATCATTTAAGATTCAATGAACCATTATGTTCCACGGATGAACATCATGTGGATTCCATGATGTTACATATTTATCAAATAATGACTTTGCAACGTGCACATTAGAAGGTTTTGACCAATCCAATATGTCCATGTTTGTTGCACCTTCCAACCACAAGAAACCATGTATGTGGGTTGAACCTCTATGTTTCCACTCATACCTAAAAAAAAGTATATATATTATATAAAGTTAAAGTTAGTAGACGTATCTAGAAGAGTACAAGAGGAATCTGAAGGTAAACAAAAAAGTAGAAATCCATCAAAACAAACCTGTACCAAATTTCTTTAGCTTTAAGATATGTTTTGATGACTTCTTACTCGAAGATTTGAAACCTTTGATGCATATACATGGAAAAAATATGCGGGCAATGGATGACAGTTTCAATTTTTTTACAATGTTCATTTAAAATATGAGAATGCGCATTTTTTGGCATGACATTGTGTACGTCATACCACTTTGTGTCAGTTGCACTCAAAGTAAAAAACAATTTTGGAAAACCCAACTGAGTAATCATGTGAGTGAGTTCATCATGACACTTTGTTCAATAGGCACTTGTATCTCGAAGAGTAGAACTGAAACACATAAGATGCACATCCAACTTATTGTCAGGTAAATCAATGAGTTGTTTCCACAAGTCTAGAATTGTTGTACATGAGTTATCATGTATATTCTTCTTTACAAATACTACAACAGTTGCTTGTATATGATGGCACATAATCATGTTCAATAATAAATATTGAAACCTTGTATGGATCCCAAATCGTTGATCAAATCATCTATGAAGATGTAATCCATATCCATGTAGTTGAATATTACAAATACGAGTATGCAACCAATCAACCTCACCATTAGGGAATAATTTTGGGAAATCTATGTCCAATAACCCTTATATATCATATTCATTGATGGGATACAAACCAATGTTTGGCCATTCCAATCATTCAACATGTGTGGAATCTGCATTTTGAATGAATCTTCTTATTTCTTCCATTTCTCTCCCTTCATTGGGAAATGAAGCAACAAAAGATGAAGGATGAGCATGCAAACGATCAGTAGCCAACTCTTGAATGTCAAAAACATTACTCTTTTTTTCTTGAATATCACAATCAACAAATTTAAGCCTACTTGAGATATTTGTTTTCCTTTCAAGGAGAGAAGAAAGTGAATCCATGTCAATTTGAACATCCCTGTAATATTTATCCATTTGAATTTTGTAACACAATGCATCCAAAATTCATGATCTCTTTACATAGAATTCATAATGTTTAGATTGTGCACCGTGTCTCCTAACAATGAGGATTTCAAGATCTTCAACACGTCGTGGAAGGCTTCTTGCAATCATGGAAATATCTTGTGGAAAGATAATTGTGTGACCACTATATTTATATTTCCCACGACGAGCATGTGTCACTTTCAGTGTTGGATTAACCATCGCTATTATCATCTCTTCAACTTCGGTAAGAACATTTAGAACATGAGGTTGGTCACCTATATCCATGTTATTCCAATGAGAGAATAGATAGGAACCTCACTCATATTTTCACCTTTTGCACATAGGACCTTCAGACCCTCTCAAAAATTGGATTCTAGGATAAGATTCATGACAAACATGGCACATTTGCACAATGGAGAGGCTATCAATATTAGTATGAAAATGTTATTATGAAAATGATGGAAAGTATATGAACTCTAGACAACAAAGCATGTTCAGGACCAATGTGAGAGGCCCTACCCAAATTTGGTCCAAGAGGAATTATTGCATTTTTTCCAACATTTCCTTCCCTTGAATTTATGGAGTGCATATATCTATTTTGATTGCATTGAATGGTCTCCGAGTAAAAAAATATATAACAGTGTTAATTTCCAACTTACTAATTTACAAGAGAAGGAAAAATTAAAAAAAGGAATGAAGATGATGAACATTTACATTATATTGTGAATAAGATGATCCTGGTTGACCTGGACCAAGGTTATGAGAAGGATCCCCTTGAGTTTTAACATGTTTTGTTGGAATATATTGGTCGTTGAGGTCTATACCTCTATTGGAATGGTCAGTGTGTTGCAAATGAGGAAAAAACAAAATGTTAATTTACAAATTTTAGTAATCTATATAACGAATGTTGTTGCAGAAATTTGACAAAGAATAATGGCATTGGAATACCTTAATTGTTCCAAGTTAAATTTGGGAGAGGAGACATAGATCCAACAACAACAGGTAAAGGCTGCAAATTTTCAACCAAATTGGCAAGAAAATTACTGTCACCCAGAAATTTAGATGGCCTTATATTTTGAATGTCTTCGAGAAATCTAACATTAAGATTTTTCAACTTTCCTTCATGATGCAATATAGGAGTTCCATTTGTAGAAGACTGAGGGTGTCATTTGAATCTACATTTTGAACATGATCATCTTTTGGAATATGAGAAGTTTCTGCAATGAAGACAACATTGTTATGAGGTTGTGGAACATAAGAAATATTTAGAGTATCAAAATGTTGTGGGAAAGAAACATCAAGAGGTATTGTTGTTCGCATGATAGAAGGTAAACTTCGATACTTACGTCTATCGAGAAAATCATTTTCAATATTATTTTGAGTGGTTCTTGTACAATACAAAGATCCTCTACATTCATTCATTATATGTTTGTTTTGTTGATACTGTAAACGACGAATTTCATTTGTCCTCTCACATGTTGTTGGAGAACGAGTTTGTTTCGTAATACATTTACCTATGCATTCAGTAGACATTTCTACAATAAGAAACAATAGATCATGATTAACTTGGCATATCCTGTGCCTTCAGTAAACATTTATACAATAGGAGAAAATGAATAATTATTAAACATAATCACGAAACGTAAACAAATGTCAATAGTAACTATATATACAATTGCAATTATAAAAAAGTGGGGGGAAATGGTCAAATCTTTATATCAATCCATATGACAATGATATTAAAGTGAAAATTATCACAATTTATAATGGAATGTGAACATTTCTAAAACAAGTAAAATATCAAATATAATCCGAATGGAGAAATATGAAATTCAAAAATACGAAAATGTATAAAGGAATATGAATATTTGTAGGACAAGTACAACATGTTTGATAATATTATCAATTTTTTATTATATGGAAATGTAGACCAATCCAACAAATATATTCCCAATGGTGGAATGTCATCAACAAAATCCATGTTTGGAAGTAGTGGGAAAACATTTCTATTTCCAATCATATCATTGCACTGGTCTTGAAATGGAAATATCAACCTAGAGTTTTGTAACATGGATACATTTGAGATATTTTTTGGGATGCATGAGCCGGTCATCAAATCATAGAACATGAGTGGAACTTCATTGTTATATCACATCAGCACTATCCCGTCCACTGTTCGAAATGGAAGATATCCAAGACATTTTATTTTTATTTATGTTGAAACGTGTTGCAACAAATTCCATTTGAATCCCCAATCATCCTCAAAAGACTCCAAAATTTGTTCAATAGATGGTTGACCAAATATAAAATTATCCACTTCTTCAATAGACCAAGCTGTGGCAGAACCATCATTGATGAGTCATATAAGTTGGTTATTGTATAATCCCAATGACATACATCGTATGTATTTCACTGGGACAAAATAAAAACCCCATTGATTATTTAAAACATCCATCCAATATATAGTGTACCCATAGTGAGGGTAGTCTTCATAATCTTTGTCCAAATACAACCAAAAATTTTTACTTTTATAGATCACTTCCTCTTTTGGAGGTGTAGTGCCACCATAATGAATGTTTGTACTCCTCCACACCCTATCAAGGCTACTGCAAATGAAATACTTTGATTGCATGTTATTCAAAATATGTTTCAAAACAACCCATTCATATTTCCTAGCACCAACATTTTCCAAGAGTGTAAAGAAACCCCAGTCTCCAACCCATATAGAACATATGTTTTTGAATGACTTCGTAAATGGATTCAACACAAAATAATTCTTTGTAAGGGAGCATCATGTTGGTAAAGATAACAAAATCATGGATCGAAATGTGCATTCAATTGTGTAGCTGGAATCTATAAATGGAACATGAGAACGACAAACACGACCAGTTTGATGAAGATATCCTCCTATGAAATAACCTTCCTCACCATAAAGAAAAGGAAAGTCGATGGCAATGCACGAAGAATGAAGGGGTTTGTAGAATAACATTCCAGTGTTTACAAATGACTCTAAATCTCGTCAACATTAAAAAAAAGGGAGCCAATAAATATGAGCTCCAATATCTGGAATGACAAACAACTCCATATGGTTATATCCATAATAATGTGAAGAAGTTTCCTAGCATTGAAAAAATACAAGTAAAGTGAATATAACTTTCATAGAATGAAATCTAAAACAAAAATCTTGTAAAATAAATCAACCACTTCTAGGCATCAAAGATTTAATTTTAATATAACTTCTAGGAATAAAGTGAATATAAATCAACCAATTGTGAATATAACTTATAGGCATCAAGTGAATATAATTTTAATAAATCAAATAACCATTATAATAAATATCCATTGCAATGAAGATGAGGGCTTAACATCCAAAAAATATGCATAGATACTGCCAAAGAAAAATGAGGGGTAAACAATTTTTTGTAGGCATTGTTATATTTATCATATTTATAATGAACATATATAGAATAATAATCCAAGCAATAATTTTCTTCCAATTCATTAATTTTTTTCCAGTTCATTCACTATTAGGGTAATTTAAAAGTCTAAATTGTAAGAATGTAATGAACATGAAGCTTAAATTTCCATTTATCATGTCAACTGAAGATGTAAGAGTCTAATGCAAAGACCTTGTAGTTCAAACTTTTACATATAATGATAAACAATCATTGCAATTATGATAAAGAGTCAATCAATTATGATTAATCGTAATGATAACCATTTGAATGTGAGGATTATGATAAAGAGTCATTCAATTACGATTAGGGACTACTAGTAGGGATTAAGGTTTCTGATGATAAAAGAAATTAGGGATTAGGGTTTGTTTATGATAATAATAATGCGTGTTATGATAAGAAAAATTAAGGTTTGTTATTAAGAATTTAGGATTTTTTATGATAAAAAAATAGGGTTTGTTATGGATAATTTTTTTTAATATGATAAGAAAAATAGGGTTTGTTATTGATAAGAAAAAATAGGGTTTGTAAAAAAATTTAGAATTTTGTTATGATAAGAAAAAATAGGATTTATTATTAATAAATTCTATTTTTTCAATAAAAAATATTAATTTTTCATAACAAATTATATATCTTTATAATAATAATTCTAATTATATATCTTTTTGTTTTGATATCTTATGGTAATGAATATGAATGAGAAAACCATTATGAGACTCTAAATTTACCTAAATACTTAAAATTCCAATTTAAATAATATAAACTAACCGTTGTAAACTAACGTTTGAATAATGTAAACTAACATTTTTATGATTTACACTAATGTAAACTAACAATTTAAGGCCATCACGAATGCATATAAACTTTCTAGGAACCGGAATATATTCTTTCACCTTAATGAGGTAACCATGGCTCGGGCTCTTCAAAGTGCTAATGAGGTAACCATGGCTAGGACTCTTCAAAGTGCTGTGGTACTCTATGAATCCATGATGGGTTGCAGATTATATTTTTCTTCAGGATGTGATTTGATTACTATATATATATATTTAATTTAATAAAAAAATTATAAATGGCTTCAAAAGGTTTTAATTTAATAAAATTCTTATAAATGGTTTCAAGTTTAATAAAAAAAGTTTATTTGTGTTTTAAATGAATATGAAATTTTGATAATTAAGAATATAAAGAAATAGATTAACAATTCAAAATTTAAAAGTACATATTCAAAATTTAAATTTAAAGTTTAATAAAAAAAAGTTTATTTGTGTTTTAAATGAATATGAAATTTTGATAATTAAGAATATAAAGAAATAGATTAACAATTCAAAATTTAAAAGTATATATTCAAAATTTAAAGGTATATATTGAAGAAATGTTAAAATTTGAAAGTATAACCTCCAAACACACTCCATTACCAGTTACGGACTATTTTATACTCTGGAAACTTAAAAATTAACAATATAATCTGGAAACACACTCCATTACCAATTACGGACTGTTTTATACCCTGGAAACTTAAAAAATAAAATTAGGGACTGTTTTATACCCTCGAAACTTAAAAATTAAAAGACATGAAAATAGAGTACAAAAATATTTTATTTTTAAATAATGTAATTGTGAGAAAAAAAATAAAACAATGCTTAAAATTGTGAAATTAAATATTCATAAAAAAGATTACACCATTAAAGATAAATTAAAAAAGAGATTTCACTTCAAATCAGCGCTCAAGTTGTAGATTTCATATCAAATTTTCAATTTGAACAAAAGCATAAGACTTCTAGAAGTATATTAACAATTTGAATGTGAGGATTCAATGATTATAAGAGAGTTGATGTTGGGCACCAAGGATGGAATTGACAGGAAAATTACCGAAATTACCCGTCACTGAGCGATTTGTAGAGCGTCGCGACATGGAGTAATTTGATTCGTTGTTTCTACCCTAATTCATGCTTATCGCTAGAATTTATCATGCTTATCGCTGAAATTTAAAAGCCACAGTTCTACCCTGTTAAAATTTCAATTTTAGAAGTTTAGAAATGCAATCCAATGGCTTTTTACAAGGGTTTTATCAGTCTTCGTGCTGGATTCATAAGTGCAATAGTTCAAGTTGAGTTCTAGCAACACCCACAAGTTTGATTCTAACAACATCCATAGGAAAATGCAGAAATCAGTCCTACAATCTGAAATCGATCAGAGAGGAGTGGAGGATAAATACACCAAACTCTTATTATACGATGCATAATAAGAGTTTCATTTAAATTATGCTCTTAAGCGAAAATGAAACAGTGGAGTATAAATACACCAAACTCTTAAGCATAATAAGAGTGGAGGATAAATACACCAAACTCTTAAGCGTAATAAGAGTGGAGGATAAATACACCAAACTCTTAAGCGTAATAAGAGTGGAGGATAAATACACCAAACTCTTAAGCGAAAATGGATGTATGTCTCTCATTTAAATTAGACAGTGACATTGCACTAACTTGCACAATACGACTCCCTCGTAATCAGGACGATTTGAATGTGAGGATTCAATGATTACAAGGGAGTTGATGTTGTTTCTACCCTAATTCATGGAGTAATTTGATAGGTTGTTTCTACCCTAATTCATGCTTATAGCTGGAACTTAATATATAAAAACAGTTTTTCAGACATTAATAAAGTAATGATACTGTACATTCACAGTATCATGATACTATACATTCACATATTGGCTTATATATTTCAGACATTCACAGTTTTTCATTCTACAGTGGAACTGGACATTAATACATTATTTCGCTGTACATTAATATATTAATACGCAGTTTGCAACATCGTTTAATGCATAATTGTGTACTTGTTAAATCTATCAGCAGGGAGCCAGGGACACTCACCCGAGGCTCGACGGAAAAGGTCAAAATACAGCCACTTTGATTCTTGTTGATAAAAATACATAAGAAAAGCTTAAAATACACTAACGCGCTAATTAATTGAAACAAAGTAATTGCATAAGTTTTTGCAGATGTTATCTGGCCTGGATTGATGGTTTTCTTTGATACGCCTATTCTCAGTGTGATATGTTATATGGAAACAGTAATAGTTCTATTCAGTGTGCTCGAAATACATATAATCTAGGTAAAATATGAAACGACAGAACTGAGCGTGCGTGCAATATGGTAAAAGTGGAATGGCTATGAATGGAATGCACGAATGCACATACGAATCGACTCTATGAAAGCGCATGAATCGAATATAGTGGAATGCATAAATGGACTATATCAAAACGCATATGAAATAACTTGGTAACAAATGCACGAATCGAATGAGGTTCGAAAAAACGTGCCTAGGAGGTGAAATGACTAGAGAATGGATGGCACAATATTAAACGTATGTGGGCAGGTCGTGGCATTAGAAGACGGTTCAAACATCAAAATCTGATTCATTGATTTTGGAGGACGACTAAGAATATGCCAACATTTCAATGCATAGCCATCATATTAGGATTTAATGTTAAAAGATCATTAATTGTGCCCATTTCCAATAGGTGTTTGTGGATCCACGTAATAAATGGAATGCCAAAAACGTGGCCATAATATGAAACACCCACCAACAATATGATACATGTCATCCATTCATAAAAGAAATAAGTGAGATAGTGGATAGATGCCATCCATAAAAAGAAATAGGCGAGGTAGTGGATGTGGTGAATTATGGCATTTGTCATCCAATCCTAAAAGATATAGGTGAGATATTTACCATATTCCCATACTCCACTATCTTTGTTAATCACCTAAACATGACAATCAACTAGTCAACATAGTATTTTTTTGATATAATTAAGTAAATGCAGAAAAATAAACTTATATCTTTATAAAAACAAGTTAGTTATTGGTTAAAATCACAACCATTCATTTATTGTGAGGACAAAAAATATTTGAACCAATTTCATTATGTAAGTTGAAAACACATAAACAATTAATACATAAACAATTAAAAACTTATTAAATGTGCCCATTCTCAATAGATGTAAGCCTACCGACTTAATTAATTTCATATAAGTTAATTTCTTATTAATTACATCATATATTAATAATATATTTATCATATATTAATTTATTAGTTCATATATATAATAGAATATACTTATAATATAAATATAATATAGATATATAATATTTATAATGTTAAATAATTAATTATTTAACATTGATTATATATATATATATAATATTTAATGTATTTTTTATTTATAAAGTGTTTGGATTTATATTTTTTATATTTATATTTTAATTCAGAAATTTATGGTCATAAATTAGCATAACTAGATAGTAAAAGTGGTTGATCAATACTATTTTTCACCATTTCAAATTAATGGTGTCAACCACTTTTAATAATGTGGTTATAAGACTATCATATCATTGAATATGAAAAGACTATTTTGGAGATTAATTCTAGAAGATATTAATTAAAAATTAATTGTTGGTTGTGAATATGAAAGGATCAATGATTATTGAAATAAAGATGACATCCTTCTATGATTGGTTATCTAAATTATTTTAACAATTTTTTTCTCAAATCCTAACTAGGTATTTAGAGTAGGATTGAATTGTATTATTATAATTATGACTAAAGACGTAGAAACATGAATCCAAATCTCATCTATCTATTTGGCATTCAAGCCAACATACTAAAGGAAGGAGGTTGTTGTCTCAAATTAAAACAAATGCTAATTGGGCCTAGGCTTTGGGTAAGCTCCATTCGTTTGACAAAAGAAATTCATTTGTGTCAAAAGGCATTAGAGTAGAAGGTTATCTGCTTTGAACATTATATGAGATGGTATATTAACAGAAGTTATTGGTTTTTTTTGTGTTATTTCTATAATGGGTGTTTAGCAAGGGTGTGAAAATTAGAGAAGGATTTCCTCATGGAAATATGGGATGGCCTATGTTAAGAGATACTCTCTAGATAATTTCAATTTACAAATTCCAAAGCCATTGCAGTCCAAATATGTTTCCCCGTGTCTTATTTGTTAAGTTTTTATTGCTATAACAATCAATAGAGGTATTAGGGTTTTCAATGTTTTAGAAAAAAATTGAAAATTTAGTATGGGTGGATAGAAAATATAGGCTTGAGATCAGATCTATACTAGTTATGTATTTATAGAGGTGTGATCAAATCTGTAACAATGCATAAAAGTGTTGTAGTTTTATTTCAACTAATTATTTGACATGATTTTGTTAGGAATTTATTTATGTTGAACAAAAATTGTAAGAGATGGTTATGAGTGAAGGAGAACTACTTGGATTTTTGTAGATATGGGAAAGTATTAAGTACCCATTTTTTTGGAAAACCTAGAATCTTCTCCATGGATCGAAAAGAGAATAAGTTGATACTACAATTAGATATCCAAGATTTACACATGATCTACCCACTAAGAATTCCTTGCTCCTAATGCAATGAAACCTGATTTTATAATGATCCAAACCTTAAAATTCATTTTGGGGTGGTGGAAATATATGTATTCTCCTTTGGGTGATTTTATACGGACCCAAATAGAAAGTTGGAATGATAATGTGATTTCATTTGCAAGATTCTGAGCATTGAACTGAAAAAGATCAAAGTAGTAAGTGAGGTTTTTCATTTCCATCTTCTTTAAATTATAAATTGTATGTTCAATCCATACAAGGTTTTCATGTTATTGTTTTCTTTTAAATATGGAGGTATTAACTAAGGATGATGGCCCTACATGTGTTGGATTGAAAAACATGGCACTGAATTTACTAATTGAGAATGATAGGTTGCATTAATTGAAGGTGAATTTCATTCCATATTTTGGCATCCACAAAAAATTATATTACTATTAATTAGGTTTGCAATACTCATGGTATTGATGGATGGTTGTTGGGGTAGAATCTATTGTGGTGGATATGAAATAAAAGATAATAAAAATCAAGAAGTATTTTCTATTTGGAGAGTTCTTGCTAAGCCTATGTCCTCCTAAAGAAGAGAAAAAACCAAAGGGAAAGAAGAACAATGAGAATAAAGACATTGGAAAGAAGTAGGAGAATGTTGAGCCTCAAAAAGTATGCATGTGAATTCAAATATAGCCATATAATATTGTTAATCCTAGTTATAATCCTAATTCCTACATATTTGAGTAATTATATAAGAACATACAATGCATTCCTTAAATCTCCTCTATTTTTTTTTCAAATGTTATTGTTGGCCAAAATATTTTGATAAAACATTGGATTGTAAATCCACACACAATTTCCTTTCATGAGCTTCAAGTTCCTTGGCTACAAAGTGGGCATAAAAAATTGTCTCCATTTCATAGGTTTTTCCCTATATGCTTCTGAAAGATTAATTATTCTCACAATAATTTCACAACTTTATCCTTAGTTTTTGTGGTAAAGATTCAACAAATCCAAGGATTGAAGCTTAGTGGTTTCCACCTTTTCAATCAAAGTTAGAAAAGTCCAAAAGTATAGAAAAGAGGCTCAAAATCCTGAACAAGGACATTGGAGGAAGAAAAAAAATACTCAAACTAGATGTTACTATAATAGAAGCTATAAAAAAATTCTCGCAACGATTCTTGTCCTAGATGCCATAGGTCAATAAAATATTTTGTTCTTTTATGCTAGAGATGTAACTAGTTGCCACCACCACTTCATTGAGTTACACAAGTGGATCAAATATTTAGTCCTTCTATGTCAAAGATGTAGCGACCCACCACCACATTCTTCTACTTCACAAGTAATGTTAAGATTTATACCTAAAGTAATCATTATACAGAAAATTAATGTTTATTTACAATATTTTTATGAAAAAATGATGATGTTTCAAAGTCATGCTATTAAGGTAGAAATTCTAAAAAAAAAAATTAATGTTTATTTACTATATTTTTATGGCATAATGATGATATTTGAAAATCATTCTATTTCCAAATTTTTACTTATGACATTTCTCTATGAATGCAAAAGTATATTGGTGCTATCCAAAGTCATAGAATATATGCAAAATAATAAATTAAAAATTACTACAATAATTTCAGCTTTTATGGATAGTTGAATGTTATTGATTTTGTTTTATAAACTATTTTCAAAATTCATAATTAGGATATTTAGTCCTATCTTTTTGCATAAACCAAAAAAAATCTTACTTAAAAATATCATATTAATAATATAATTTTGAAGAAAACATTAAAAAAGTGTAAAAATTATTTACATGCATGTAGAGGAAAAAATGTAATAATTTAATTTTGAAAAAAACATTATAAAAGTGTAAAAATTATTTACATGCATGTAGAGGAAAAAATGCAATCTTAAAGGTTTTCTTATTGTTTATACAAATTATTTTAGTTGGTTATTCTTAATTCAACTTTGAACTTCTATAAACTCTTATTCAATTTTTCTTTTCCTTAAATTAATTCAATTTTGAATTTCTATAAACTTTTATTCAATTTTTCTTTTTTTTAGATTAAAAGAAGAAAACATTTTTAAGTTGTTTATTCTGATTTAGCCTTAAAATTTTTACAATAGTTAATCAGCTATTACATTATTTCTCTTTGTTTTAATTCTCAAATACAAATTGACATATGATTGTGGAAATTGTTTATCTTACTTTTTGGACTTATTTTAATCTCATATTCACTAATTTTTTATTAATTCTAAAATATAAATGGACATATGATTGTAGAAATTGTCTATCTTACTTTAACTTATTTTAATCCCATATTCACTAAATTTTTACAATAGTTGATTTATGATCACATAATTTCTCTTTTGTTTTAATTCTCAAATATAAATGTCCATATGATTGTGGAAATTGTCTATCTTACTTTTTGGACTTATTTTAATGACATATTCACTCATTTTGATTGTAACGATTTGAATTATTTAAGACCTATTTTTAATGATTTTTGTCATATCAATCCAAAAAATAAAAAAAAATAAACAAATACCCATAATTCCCATACTCATTATTTGAATTATTTTAAACCCTATTTTTAATAATTTTCTTGGTATATAAATCCAAAAAATAAAAAAAATTAAACAAATACCCATAATTATGTAGAGAGCCTTGAACTAATTATTTCCTACTAAGTTTACCATGGAGCTAATAGCTGTGTAATTTATGAGAGCCTTGAACTAATTATTTCCTACAAAGTTTATCACGCAGCTAATAGCTGTGTAATGTATGCTTAAAAATGTAATTCATTTGTAGCTATGCCCTCAAGATCTAGGGGATCGCTGTGTAATTTATAAAGATTGTAATTCGTATGTAGCTATCCCCTAATCCCTTCAAGATCTAGGGGCCAACGGTAACATCAGTAAGAGAATGCACTCTGATTCCTTCAGAGATTAGAACCGTTCATTAAGTTAACCAATAAATGTGGGGCATGTTGATCACTAAAAATGGTAACAAGCCCGGCGCTTAAGAGAATAGAATGCCTTAAAATCCTAGATTCTGCAAGCAGTCAACAAGATGCTGCCAAGTATGGTTGATTTTAAATACCATCTCCATCAGTTTAGTTATTAATGAAAACCTGAGAGATTTAATGGGCGATTCAAGTCACAATCATGTTACCATGACCACATGACATTCCTGTGCATGACTCTCCTACAGTTTTGAAAGGACATCCATTTGACTCTCCTACAGTTTTGAAAGGACATCCATTTCCTGGTTGGAAATAAATTGATCATGGTTTAAGTTTCTTTATATAACCTAACAAACGGGCATGCACGCCCTCTGTTCGTCGTGTAAACTATAGGATTAATTATTAGCGCAATGGTTGAATTAGATGATGTGCAGAAGTAAAACCTTATTCTACAGAGTTTTTGCATTGACAAACGGATTGGCATAACCTTATTCTACAGAGTTTTTGCATTGACAAACGGATTGGCATAGCTCATATTTTTTCAAACACAGTAAAAATCATTCAATCACTTCTTTTCTAATATAAGTTGTGTTCAGCCGGAAATATCAACATTAAAATGTAGAGATCGGAAAACATACGCACCAGGTTTTCTTTCCAATTCTACCCATTCCATTCCTGATCTGTATCGCAGCACTTTCCAGAATCTTCTCCCCCACCTGCTACACACAGAGAATAAATCCCTGTTTTAAAATATCCAAAATCAATGCCGATTTGTTCCATAAATAAAAGCTTTCTTGCATTTTACCGGGAGCCCGTAACACCCTGGTTCAAACAGCCATGGAGTAAAAAAGTGGTTGCAAGCAAAAGTGGATGTAGCCTTCACAAACTCAAAATGCGAAGAATGGAATCGAGAGACGATGGGAGAAAGTAATGCGATTTAGGGTTAGGTCAAATTCAAAATCCACGGCAGTTTGCGTGTCACTCTCACGGGACAGAAGCAGCCCGCTTTTCCCGCTTTCTTTGAGAAAGAGCCTGACACTTTGATTGCATGCGTGCCATCCTCTTCTAAAATTAGAACATTCAAAACCTCACTCTCGCAGAACAGGAGGAGCTCATTTTTCCCGCTTTGTATGAGAAAGAGCCTTACACTTTGCTTGCATGCGCGCCATCCTCTGCTAAATTTAGAACATACAAAATCTCACATTCAGGGAACCGGAGCCTGTTTTTGCAGCTTTTTATGAGAAAGAGGATCACACTTTTCTTGCATGCGTGCCATCCTCTTCTAAATTTAGAACACACAAAATTTTAGTTATAATTGCTGCCGCGGCGAAGTTAATATCACTTTACTATTAAATTTAATATCCCTTGACGTAATATCCCTTTACGTCAATCTATTAAATTTAGGTTTACAAAATTTTAGTTATTGTCCATTCCTCTGAAGTTGCGCAATGTTGGTGCTGAAAATGGTCCTTAGTAAAACAGTATTTATTAAAAAACCTTCGTTCTTGAACTCAATTTTTAAAAGACATTGTAAATGTAATTTCACAATATTGTAAGTGGATTTTTTCGGAAAAAAAACGAGAATTGCCACTATTTAACTCTGCTTTAAGACGGGATCTTAGGATGTGTGTTTTCAGCAAATTTTGTTGTTCTGATAATGATAGGCCTTTTAGTTTCTTCAAGAACTCTAGGGGATTAAGGCAAGGGTGCCCTTTACTCGTTACTTTTTTCTGCTTATTGTAGAAGGATTAAGAGAGTCAAGTAAGGGAGAAGAATTTAGAAGGTGTCATTGTGGCAAGAGGGCTAAATATAACACATATGATGTTTGTGGATGACATTATTCTATTTGGAAATGGTAGCTTATCTGAATGGAAAGTCTATCATCAAGTGTTGGACTTATTTTGTCAAGCGACAAGAATAGATTTTAGTACACAAAAGTCCATGTTTCTTGAAGCAGGCTGGAAAGTGGAGGAAATTACTTTGCTGAACGAGTTTATGCCATATAAAATAAAATCAATTGATGTTGGTTTCAAGTATCTAAGATGTTATTTAAAACAAAACTACTATACTAAGGTGGATTGGATATGGTTGGAAAAGAAGGTAGAAAAAAGAATAGCAAATTGGAGCCACAGATGGTTGTCATTAGGAGGTAGGTACACAATTATAAAAGGTGTTCTTGAAAGCATCCATGTGTATTGGCTATCAGTGGAAAAAGTAACAAAGGGAACTTTAAACAATATCAAGAGGGTGTAAAAGTAACAAAGGGAACTTTAAACAATATCAAGAGGGTGTTTAGCTTTCTGTGGGCTGGAAATAAATTAAAAGAAGGGATACATTTGCTAAGCTAGAAAAAGATAGAAAAAACAAAAAAGGATGGAGGTTGGGGAATAAAAAATATTTATACTTTTGAAAAAGATCTCATTGCAAAAAGTCTTTGGAAAAGCCTCATGATACTGGGTCTTTGGCATGAGGTAATTCTGAAAAAATACTTAAAAAATAAATCTGTTTTAGAATGGCTCAGAGAAGGTAAGAAAATTCAAATATATGGAGAGTCCTTACTTCTTCACAACCTATTGTAACAGAATGGTTAGCATGGAAACCAAGAAATGGAAGAATCATTAGGATTTGAACTGATCCTATGATTGGGACACAACACTACTATAAGTTAACGGGGAATCTAATCTCAACTCTAAAAGAAAAAGGCATAATTTTTCTAGCAAATGTTGAGTCAGTAGATTTGACTAACTCAAACATGACAAGATGGAAAAAGGCTGAGGTTCTGAGGATGGTTGGGGATCAAAATGAAGAATGGGGTAATTACTGTAAGGGGTTTATAGGTTCAGGATTTGTTTGATATACTATTATGGTCATGGGACACATAAAAAAAGGACAGGTGAATGTTAAAGAAGCATATGGAGTGCGGATGATGGAAAATGAGACTGAAGAAACAAATTGCTACTATAAGGAGCTCTGGACATGGCAAGTCCTTTTAAAAATACAACTTTTTTTTGGTTAATGCTAGAACAAAGGATCCTCACCTGGGAGAATCTGGTCAAAAGAGGATTCTTGGGGCCTAGTAGATGTTTTCTTTGTGGAAAAGATTTGGAAAATGTATTACATTTTTTTGTGGAGTGTAACTTTACAAAAGATATTTGGACTTTAGTTCTAAAGGAATTAAAGTTAAAAAATTATTGGGTTGGAGGAAAGATTGTTGAATGTCTAAAAAATTGGAGCAGAAAGGAGGTTACATGGAAAGAAATCCCTTGTAACATCTGCTAGGAAGTCTGGAAACAAAGGAACTTGGTTATCTTTGAATATCATCGTCCAAGTATGGTCAGAGTCTACAATAGGATTTTTCAGGATCTAGGTGTTTCAAAGAGCCCTTTAGCTACTAATGGATACAGGGTTGTTAGGCCTCCCATACTAGAAAATAATATGGTAGTGGGGTTTTTTGATGGGGCCTCACAAGACAAGGGGTCATCTTGTGGTGCATGAGCGGTTTTAAAATGTCTAGGAATGGGTAACTATAGCATTAAGATGAGTTGTGGAAGAGGAACAAACACAAAAGGGGAACTCCTAGCTTTATGGTGCATATTGTTATTTGTTCACTACAAAAAGATCACTAGGCTACAACTGGTAGGTGACTCAAAAGTTGTAATTGGCTGGATTAACATTGTCAATTGTCTACAGGTTGTCTCTCTTAAGCCTTCAACATATATGTAGGGAGTTCAACAAAGAAGTAGATCAACTATCAAAAGAAGCTCTGGTACTGGAAGAAAATGGTATTTATGTAGCAAGGAAAACATTTTGGAGACACGGTTGTTTTTTATAGACTTCAACTCATTTAATATTATTAATGCATGGAGAATGATTAGACAATATTTTGTTCAAATGTATGCAGATACATTTGGGAAGAGAACATATATATAAACAATTTGATAAATTAGAAGTACAACTATATGAAAAACTATAATGTTTAGAGACAATTTTTTAATCTAAAGGAGTTGTTTGATAAATTAGAAGTACAGCTATATGAAAAACTGTAATGTCTAGATACAATTTTTTAATCTAAATGAGCCTTCCTTATCATCTTCTTAACCGTTCTGATAATAGCACTTTTAAAAAAAAAAGTATTGTAACTTTGTTAAAAGATATACCATTATTGGGAGTGTGAACATGATAATAAGTATCTTTTTTTATTTAAAAACGGTAAAATCTATCATGATTTATTTTAGGTAATGAAGATTATTATTAATGGTTGTTAATCTAGCTCATCATTATTATTCATGGAAAACCATATCATCTAAAATGATCGTGTAATGGTTTGTAAGGAGAAAGACTTTCACTTTTACTGCAACTCGGTCTTGAGTTGTTAACATGTTTCCTTATATCCAAATAAGACTAGCTCATAGTCAATTATAAGCATTTTAGGACCACTTGTAAGACCAAAAAACAGTTTCAACTTAAAAAATAAACACATGAAAGCCATTACCACTTATGATCACCAACAAAACAAAACAAAATCGCATATTTTTCAGTATCATTTATTAAAATGTACCACTTATGATCACCAATAAAACTACATAAAATCTTGTACTTTCAATATCATTTATAAAAATTTACCATAGTTAAAAATATTTTTATAAAAATTATAATTAATTTACTTAAAATGATTTTTTATTATAACTATATAATTATCTAAAACTAATGTAAATTAAAAGAAAAAATTAAACACTATAATAAAAACCTAATTATCAATAATGAATTCTTTTTACATGGATTATACTGGACCTTCAATATTAAATGTTAAAAATAGATTTGTTAAAAGCATCATTTTCAATGAAATAACAACAATTTAAAATAATATAATTTTTTTAAAATTAAAACAAACTCAATTTTTTTTAATTAAAGAAAAACATAATCATCATCCTAATAATCCCATACCAATTGTATCAATATATTGTTTGGGCTAATAAAAATTCTACTAATTATATGTACATTTTCACAAATTTTCTACTAATTATATATACATTTTCACAAATTGCCTCTCATGTATTAGCTTGTTATTTATTGATGCTTAATCATGTCCGTATCAATGCACTACCTTATAATACAACATTTATGGACTGCGAAATTTATCTAGTAATTTTAAAATTATATCTATAAGGGGAGCTAAAGGCACGGGAGTAAATTGTAGATTATTTCAAAAATTCATTGAAGTCTCAACTTTAGTTAAAAGGGTATACGTCTTGTAATGGGGTAGGGTTTTGAATTTCTTCGGACACTTTTGTTTAGAAAAATTGAAAGGGTATACGTCTTGTAATGGGGTAGGGTTTTGAATATCTTGGGACACTTTTGTTTTATAGAAAAAATTTAAAGATTTTGTAAATGTGGATTAATTTGTTCTATTCTATGTTTGTTTCTCCACATTTAAAAAGAAACTTTTAAATTAGTTAATGAGGATTTAAGTTAAATTTTTTTAGTTAAGTGTTTTGGAGAGAAGAGATAGGTTAGGTTTCATGTTCAACTTCAAATTCAGAGTTGAAACAATCCAAAAACCTTTGTAGTTTTAGAGGAGAGTTTCTAGAGTTTAAGATTTGTAGGAAAGGGTTTAGAACTACAAGCATTCAATGGGGAAAGAAGGTGGAAAGTCTTTCCCGAGATAAATTTGAAGTCCCAAATGCAAAGAGGGAAAAATAGTTGGTGATGTAAAGAAGGTCGAAAGTTATAATGGTCCTAGGGGAGGATTTGAGGATGGAGCAAACCTTTGGGTATTATAGGAAATCACTCATTAGAAAAAAATATTGGCATCAAATCTTTTAACATTCCTTGAATGATTGGATCTAGTGAGCTTGGACATCAATCATAGGGTATCAACAAGTTACTTTTAATCTCTTAACTAAAGGATTGATTGGATTAACATTTCATTTTGAAGTGAATTTGAAGAAAAATTTAGAGGGATAATGGTATTGGGGGTTGACCTTTTTCCTTCTAAATCCTGAACTAATAGAATTCCAATTTGTGTCGAGCTACATGTACTACCTATGGAACCATGTTCTGAAAAAATATTAAGGGAAATAGGAGAAAATTTAGATAATATAAATTTCATAGATGTCTCTTTCAAAT
>JZKD02S1592565.1:1629233-1645557 GCA_000966675.3 Picea glauca
CTGTACATTTCTTTCATTAATAGAAATCGTGTATTACTGTATCTCTGTGTTTATGGTTGCATCTCTGATATATTTCTGTTATAATACTGGATATACGCGATATCTCTGTGCATTTATTTATTATATCTCCGCTCTCATTTTGTGCCGAAAATAATCCGGATCAGTGGTGGATCGACCAACCCAAAAATTGACTACGAGTTGGATGGATAGTTCGTCGGATCGATTCCTATCGAGTCAAATTGATAGAGAATATTTTGTTGAACCAACTCTAACCACTAACGGTTGTATGTGGACAAGATATTCCATATTATGTGGGAGTTGGTTAGATCTTGAGTCTAAAAAATAAGGCCCCTTGGGTCATTATCATATACCGGATGTGAATTGAATTGCACAATAGATCATGTAGATACAGATGTGTAATATGCACTGTGATGTTATAGTCACAACAGTTTGTGCTTAAGTATTGTAACAATGTCTTTAGATTGTACCTTTGTTCTTCAAAATTGTTTATTCCTCTTCAATTCTCTACAGTACTGTGTTCCTTGTTTCATATTATGTTCCATTTTATTCCCCAAAATGCTATCATATTTCATGGTTTGAAAACTTTCACCTGTTATCCCCAAACCTTGTTGACCTAGATATTTTGTGTGATTGAGTCTAGGTCAGTGGTTTGTGGATTGGAACTTATTGAAGAAGAACCATTCTATATAGATATCGAAGATGGCTTTGAATATCTATCATATTTTAATGCATGGATCAACTTATGTAGTTTCGGCTCCATATATGGAAACTCTATTGAAAAGTATTAGACCATAGCAGTATACCAAGGTCGTGATCCCAGATTGAACAGTTGCTTCGAAAAAAAAATTACATTGATGGAAAGGAGGATGAGGTTGTAGGGATCATCATGACCTACATCTCACAAGAATTGTTTTTCATCTCAATGGATTTGATTGTTAGTATTTGGTCTAGAAGAAATTGAACACCTTGTTCGTTTGAGTTGAAGAAAGCCACATCATGAAGTGGGAGAAAGAGTTGATCTTTGTTGATTCTCATTCCTTTGAAATAATGGAGAACTATATAGTGAGTGTTAAATGCATCCAATTGAAGTTGAGAAAATATGGAGAGTACTACAACAAGAAGGATGAAAAAGTCATTGGGATGGTCCTGATAAATTCGAGAACACCATTTGAGGTGTCCATATCGACCTTCCACACAAACTGGAATGCACACAAAAAAGATGGTAAGGACTACTCCTTTGAATTTTTTTGTGAAATTTTTATTATTGATCAACATAGATTTCTTGAAGAAGTAAATCTTGGGGGTAAGCACCAGGAACACTCGATCAAGGGTAAGGGAAAGATGGATTCCAAGAATAGAGTGTAGATTGATGCTTCTGCATAGAAACATGCATATATTGATCAGGGACCCCTGAGACAAAGATAAAGAAATCAAAATAAGAAGATATGTTGATATTGTGGAAATACTGGACATCTCGAGAAGAAATGCTTCAATAAGAGAGATGATTTAGAAGAGAAGGTTAAGAGGCTTGAAGGAGACGAGTCGACTATTCTTCAACCTACTGATAATTTCACCCTCCAATATGGGACTTCTCAAGCCTTGATGTCTCACACTATTCATAATGAATAAATGGTTGACTATGGGTGCACTCATCATAAGGAGAAAGATTTCAGTTTATTCACAAGAGTGAATAAACCTAAGTAAAGTAGAATGTATGTTTTTGCTGATTTTTCTTTAGATGTTTTTTGTCAAGGTGATCTATCTTGTCAACATGGTAAAATTGTTGATGTCTATCATGTACCAAATCTCACTTGTGTTCTATTGTTTGTTTCTTCGTTGACTCAAACTTGTAAGATTGTGGAATTTTGGCTAGATCGGTTCAATGTTTGGAATTTGAAAAAAGGGAAGTTTATTATCACTAACATGCTTCTAGAGATAACAAGTAACTTATACAAGCTTTGTGAGTCGACTTGACCTGAATCTAAACTGATTACACTTATTGCTCACACTAACAAGAGAATTCAATTTTTTCATGAACAGATCAAACATGTAAATTTACAAAGCCTGCAGGAACTGGCAACTTAGAACATGGTTGTTGTCTTACCAAAGATGTTTCCCCCTAAAGTTGTATGTAAGGGTTGCATACTTAGGAAGCATCATTAGGCGCCTTTCGACTTTGGACAGGCATGGAAAGAACAAAACCTACTAGAACTGGTTCAAAGTAATGTTTTTTCTATCAACTTAGCTTCACTGGCAAGTGCAAGGTACATTTTGAATTTCATTGATGATTTCTTTCGCTTCACATGGGTCTTTTTCCTAGTGAATAAAAATCTAGTCTTTGAGAAGTTCAAAGAATTCCAAGCCTTTGCTGAAAAGAATTTCATCAATGTAAAAGATATTACCTGAGTGAAATCAGAAAGAGGTAGATACAAAACCTTTTATGTCATAGGTGTCGTTATCACCCAGTTCCACCTTTGCCTTGAATTTCTTGTCTTGATAATTTGCAAGGTTTTGTTTGAAGCCTTTCATGTGTCTGGAAGCACCACTGTCTATTAAACAAAACTCCTTTGACTTGGTAATAGTGTCAGAAAGTGATGAGATAAGATAATAATCCTTTTTTTGTGCTTGCTCTTTGGTGGCAGCCCTGGTTTGTCTTCTTTGAGGCTCCTCGTGAGGTTTAGCCTCTTCAGTGGAAACTAAGGCTTGTACTCTTCCTCTTCTTTTCTACTGAGAGGGAGGATTCCTACAATCTCTTGCATAATGTCCTATATTATTGAAATTAAAACATTTAACTTTAGATAAATGAGGATTGAGATTAGATAGCTTACTTAGGGGTTTCTTACCTTTGCCTTTTGATTTAGGTAACTTCTTCCATTTCTTTGTCTTTTTTGTAAGGGCGTGATCTTTTAGAATTGAATAATCATTTATGTTGTTTAGTATTCCTTCTTCTTCTAATCCATCATGCCATAATCTTTCAAAATTAGGTTGGGATTCTCTTCCATTCATAGATGCAAGAAAAATTCCGCAAGCATCAGGAAGTCCATCATATGTTGTTTGAACAAGGTCATCATCATCTACAAGAACTCCTATTACAATAAGTTGATCTTTGTTTTGAGCAATTTTGGAGAAGAAGGTAGCAACTGTATCATCCTTTCCCATTTTCAAAGTTCATAATTGTTTCTTCAAAATTATTTTCTGAGTTGGTGCCTTCTTTTCATAGAGGTTTTCCAAGGCATCAAAACAATCTTTGGTAGTTCTTAGATGACCAATGACGGGAATCATGCTATCTTTCATAGAATACAAAATGATTCTTTTAGACTTGGTTGTTTCCTTTTGTATGTTTCCCTCGATTTGTTTGAGGTGTGTTCTTCAATCTCCCTAGAGATCAACCCTTCTAGATCATTCTCTTCAAGAATGTTCATTATTCTGTATTTCCAAGCATTAAAATTTGCATCCCCTACAAGTCTGTCTTTGGATTTAACTAATGAGGAATCCATTCTGAGATCTGGATTAGTTTAGGTGTTGTTGATCTCTGCAAAACAACCCTAACTAGTGGATCTAAGTAGGCTCAAGATTATAACTTTCATCTCCCTTCACACCCTTAGCTCTGATACCATTTTATAATTAGAGAAATAATGCAGAACAAAAATGTCTTTTTCTTTTGCTTAAAAGAATAGCAACTAGAACACATTCATAGATACTGAAATTGGAAAGAATAACTCATATCTAAACATACTATATTTAAACTCAACCAGTGATCTATTTCATGGTTAGAAAACACATGAGATTATCAAAACGGAGACTAGTTCTGACACTGACTTATTAATCACTGGATCTGATACAAATTTAACTCAATAAAATATCTTATTAATAGATCCTATATAGATCTAAAAAGTGATCTAAACAGTGGATCTGAAATAAATGTAAGCTAAAAGCAAGATTCAGAACATATAGATCTAGGTTTTAGAAGAAAAATCTAATCAATGATAACCTTTAGAATGTAAATAAAAACATACAGATATTAAATAGTGAATCTTTGTAGTGACCATATTAATTTAAGTCTATTAATTCCATAAATTGAAATAGTAACTTCTAATTTTACGCAGAAAACTCAGTAATTTCTTTTAATTGAGCATATATGCATGTTAAATTAATCAATGAACAACAATTTTATAACAGAATAAAAATTACTTAACAGAATAATACAAATTTACCTCTTCCTGATGCTAATTTCTTCGTTGACCCAGTTGTCCAGCCTGTTGCTTTGCTGCTGCCTGATGCGCTTACCAACTCTGCCCAAACTGTGTTTCCTCCCTGCCAGCTAGGAGCAGCATGTCCGGCTTCCTAGCTACAGGATACCGTAAGGCTATCCTGGCCCCCATGCCCAAAACCCCCAGCAAACCGGTGCCCCCTGTAATGATCCTACCAGACTGCAGAACTCCAACTCAGAACCAGAAAATCCAAAAAGAAAACCTCGAAACTAGAACTCTGCCCCTCTCTCCAAAATGATTCCTCCCCCCAAAATAACTCCTTCTTCTCGTAAGACTCCTCCTGTCATATCCCTCCTTCACCGACCCTTTCCTCGTCATAAATTTCCTTATCCATAGATTCATTATCTTATCCACATAGTTAATGTCTTACCGTATTATTTAATGCTTCTTATCCTCCCGTATACATAAATCATTTAATTAAACAATTAAATTTATTAACCCTCTTAAATTTATTACCCATGTCATTGAATGTAATAGGTAATTAATTAGTTAATTAATCAATCAAAATTATAACAATTAATTAATATTATTATGCCAATCTTTGTTTAGTTAAAACCATGTTAGGACAATTAATTACCTAATTAATTTTGCTTAACAATCCCTAAGCATATTTTCAACTAGGGTTGTTACATACACCCACCCTTCAGGAAAATCCGTTCCAAAGTTAAGGTATCTTATGGTACAAAGGAAAAGAAACATGGTTCACACATTCATAACAATTAACCGACATTATCAGTAAGTAAGTTAAGAAAACTCATACATACTAGTGTATATGTACAAGAAATGCATGTGTAGCTAGTACATACAAGTCTTGTGCATGTACTAATAATAAAAAACTATCATCCTTTAGTAATTTATGTATGCTTCCAATCCAATCAACAAGAATAGTCTTTTATAAAAGACAACAAACCAATCAATTGTTTGAGAAATCCTTTAATTACTATTATCCAATTCAACAATTTTATCTAGACAACTGTGGTTTGATTACGTAATTATGAATATTCATATATACACATTTTTTTTTTTTAAGGGAAAACATTAAGTTCCACCACAAGACAAATCTCCATACTTTCTCAGCTATTTCTACTCGTCCTTCCTCCCTAAATTATTTTTGTCTCCATTCCTATCCTTCATCTGCTAGACTATCTTCGAGCATCAACTATATTGACCTAACTCCAAATAGAACCCGTAAGCGGAAGTGTCGCTATCTTGACAAAGATTCCCTAGCAGGCATCTGAAAGTCATCATCACACGTCTTCAGGAGCGTGAACTAACACCATCCTCCCATGAATTCAGGTTTAGGAGAATACACAGTGGGAAATGCCTCCACCCCTCCTAATCATAACTAAGGTCTACACCCTAGAATGGAATATAAAGTGGCACCATGTTGTTGGGGGTTTTGTTATCGTTTATTTGATTTTGGGTAGTATCATCAGCTGAAATCCTGCACTGGTCCACATATCATGGCAATGCATCCAAACCAATATAATTTCACATACTATACTGATACCATAACGTTTCTCGTCTAGTGGTCATGATATCCACTTTCATCATCATTACGTTAGCTCTTTCATAGCCCATAACCTGCAGATTAGTCTGTAACACAAACTCATACATTTCAATGCATTATCATCATGTAATTGCATACAATCATCATTTCTATTTGGTATCCCTGTACCAACAAATTAACATCAAAGTTTTCCAGTTATAAATAGATCTCATAATATCCCATAATTCAATTTCGACACCCATTCATAAGATTATCATTTACCCAAAATAGATTGCATCATATCCAACATCATTCTAATAGAATTTAAACATTCATTAAATTCACATTCTCACAATATGTCGCGTCATATACATCATCATCAATAACATTTAAACATTCATAAAATTTACATTCACATAATAGATCACATTACATACATCATCATCAATAACATTTAAACATTCATAAAAGTTCATACATTTTAAAGTTTAAGCGTATCACTTAATAGTTTCATTGTGACTAGAAAATAAAGTATATAGGCCTCAGGTAATCCTGGTTGTCTAAGTCAAAAGGTGGTGTTACACACATCCAACCTTTGAGAAACATATTCTCGAGGTGGTCAAAAAAGTGAGGGATAGTCTCGACATCTTCCCAAGTAGCAGATCATGGACTATACTTGTCCCACTGGACCTTAACTTGGTCTACTAGATGGTTCCTGAGCTGTCGGACTCTGCGTTCCAATATGCGTAATGGTTCTATCATGAGGGTTCCCACATCAGATACCTGCAATTCCTTCCAATTTAGTTTATGTGATTCATCAACAACATAATGACATAAAACAGATACATGAAAAACATTGTGAGTTTTATGCAAGTGGGGTGGCAGTACGAGACGATAGGCAACGGGTCCAATTTTCTCTTGTATTCTGAACGATCCTATAAATCAAGGTGACAACTTTGTCCCCTTTCTTAACTGTATGGTACTCTTATTAGGCCTGATACGAATGAAAACCTGGTCTCCCACTTCATAACTTCGGTCGGTCCTGTGTGCATCCGCACAACTTTTCTGCCTATCCTGTGCTTCCTTTAGTCTTTGCCTAATTTGAATCACCTATTCCTCCATCTCTTGAATCAATTTTGGCCCAAATGTTACTCAGTATTCTAGTCTATCCCAATTCAATGGCGTTCTGCATGGCCTTCCATACAAAGCTTTGTAGGGTGGCATTCCGATGGAGCTATGAAAACTGTTATTGTAGGAAAACTCTACCAAAGGTACGTACTTCTCCCACTGGGTTTGATTATCCATGACATACATCCTAAGCATGTCTTCCATGACTTGATTTACTCTCTCAGTTTGCCCATTTGTTTCAAGATGATTAGTTGTGCTTAAGTTCAACTGAGTCCCCAATGCTGACTGTAAACTTGTCCAAAACCTAGAAGTGAATCTGGAGTCCCTATCTAAAATTATCTTCTTAGGTATCCTGTGGAAATGGATGACCTCATTTACAAACACACGTGCCACATCGGTGACATTGTAAGTGTCTCAAACTGGAATAAAATGAGCACTCTTGGTTAACTTATCCACTATCACAAGAATGGCATTGTGTGTATGAGATGTGAACGACAACCCCACAACAAAATCCATAGAGATGACTTCCCACTTGGACATATGAACATCATGTGGTTGTAGGAGGCATGTCGGGTGATGGTGGTCAACTTTCACTTGTTGACATTCTAGGCACTTAGCGACAAAATGGACTACATCGCGCTTCATGCCTACCCAGAAGAAGAGCTTCCTTATATCTGCATACATATTCTTCACACCCGGATGTGCACAATAAAGTTCTCTATGGGCTTCCTTTAGTATGATGCTTCGAATATCCCCATTCTCAGGGATGTACATCCTTCCTTGATATCTTAACAGTCCATCTGTTTCCAGACTATATCCTTCATACTTTGGATCTAACTGCCTCCCGCTCTGGAGGTTTGAAGTAACCTTTAAATACCAATTGTCTCCTTGGAGTTGTGTCAACACATGTTCCCTCAGATTGACCTTTAAGGTTACCAAGGAGAAGATACGTGGTCTCTTACTCAAGGCATCTGTGACCACATTTTCCTTTCCCTTGATGTACGAAATACGAAAATCGTACTCACTCATAAACTCACTCCATCGCGTTTGCCTGACATTTAGATCTCTTTGAGTGAAGAGTTTTTTTAAACTTTGATGGTCCATTTTGAGCTCAAAGTTTCACCCCACAAGATAGTGCCTCTAAATTTTCAGAGCTAGCATTATAGCTGCCAAGTCTAAATCATGAGTTGTGTATAGCTATTCATGTTTCTTCAACTTCCTTGATGCATAAGATATCACTCCTCCATCCTGCATTAGCACGACCCCCAACCCTTTCTTATAGGCATCCGTGCAGACTATGAAGTCCTTTTCCATATCTGGCACTCGTAGAATTGGCGCACTAGTTAGTAACCTCTTAAGCCCAATGAATGCACTATCACATTCTTCTGTCCATTCATACCTGATCCCCTTGCATTGCAAAGTGGTGATGGGTTTCGCTATTTTTGAGAATCCTTCCACAAATCTCCGGTAATAACCTCCTAGCCCCATGAAGCTTCTCACCTCATGGGCATTTTTCGGCACTGGCCACTCCATAATGGCCTTTACCTTTTCTGGGTCAACAGAGATTCCTTCGCCAGAAATGATATGACCTAAATAGTGAATCTCTTTATGGAAGAAGGAACACTTCTATAGCTTCCCATAAAATTTTTTCTCTCTAAGGAAGGACAACACTACTCGCAAGTGTTCCTCATGTTCTCTTTCATTCTTGGAATAGATGAGGATGTCATCTAGAAAGACTTATACAAATCGATCTAAGTACTTCCAGAATACGCTGTTCATGAGGCTTATGAATAATGCTAGTGCTTTGGTCAATCCAAAAGGTACTACGACGAACTCGTAATGTCCAAACCGAGTTAGAAAGGTGGTTTTTGGGATATCGCCTTCCTTAATCCTTAACTGATGATACCCTGATTGCAAATCAATCTTTGATAATACCACTGCTCGTTTCATCTGATCGAAGAGGTCATCTATTCATGGCATTGGGTACCTATTTTTCACTGTAGCATGGTTCAAGTCCCTGTAGTCTATACACAGTCGTAGGGATCCATCCTTCTTGTTTACAAACATTACTGGTGCACCCCAAGGTGAGACACTAGGCCTTATTATCCATAAGTCCAGTAACTCTTTCAGCTGCATTTGCAATTCACAAAGTTCTGGCGCTATCATCTGATACAAAGTCTTGGAAATTGGTTTTGCACCAGGTTTTAGCTCAATAGTAAAATCAAGCTCCCTCTCAGGAGGTAGTCCTAGTAACTCGTTCGAAAAAACATCCTTAAATTCTGACAATACCGGGTACTGTTCCAATGAGGGTCCCTTCCTTTCATTCACTGCTTCCACTACATAAATTCGACACCCTTGCCTCAAGAATTTCTTAACCTTCATAGTTGATATAAGGCGTAACGACAATTTTCTCCGTACACCCTGGATCTCTACTGGTCTTCCTTCATCATCGACACAAAGCACCCTCTTTGAGAAACAATCTACCAAAGCTCGATGAGATGCTAACCAATCCATTCCAATGATCAGGTCATACGCCCCAAGAGAAGTGACGTATACCTTTAAACTGGTAGTACACACACCAAGGTCTACTATACAATTACCAATGCTAGGTCCTACTGCCTGTTTTTCTCCCGAAGCCTTCTCAACTTGTTTAAAGTCATCATGCTCGTAGGCTTCCAACCCACTCTTTCCTAATGTAGATGGGGAAATGAAACTATATGTACCACCAGAATCGAATAAAATCCTAACATTGATATGATTTAGCATACCTGATGACTAGACCACCATGGATTGATGTTCATCCTAATGATTATTAACTGCTGCATAAATCTAGTGGCTGCTACTTGTTCTCCCCATCGGTGCCTTTCCTTCTCTATGCACGAACCCTGATTCTAACTTTGGGCAGTCACGCTGGTAATGGGGTCCTCCGCACCACCAAAAGGTAACACGAGATTGAACCTGTGAACTGTTATGTGACTGCCTCTGAAATGAGTTCCTTCCCCTGGAACCCCTACCCCTGCTAGTTGTTCCCTGAGATGGTCGTGGACCTATCTATGTCGTTGGAAATGAATGAGATGTTTCACTCACTGCCATTGAAATCCCTGCGGCTACTATTCTTGGCATGACTCTGTTACCATATGGCGGTGGCCTTGAGCCACCTCCCCTGCAAAATGTCCTCGAGGCCTTCCCTATGAATCTAGGACGATGCAAAAGTTTCGGTCTTGTACCCTTGGTTAAGTTCACATGTTCCTCCACATAACGTGCATTTTCCACCGCTTCCACTACTGAAGACGGTTTCCACATCCGCACCATAGCTCGTATCTTAGGGTTCAATCCATAGACAAAGCGCTCTCCCTGTCATTGTTCATTATCCATATACAAAACATATTTGACCAATTCCATAAATCTGATCTCATATTCTTCTACATTTTTGTTTCCCTGTACTAAGGCATGAAATTCCCCTACCTGTTGTTCCTCATAATAAGCTGGCAGATATTTCTTTCAGAACCTCTCCTCAAAAATTTCCCAAGATAGTGTGTCTGGGGTAAGATGTAGCTGTCTTTCCAAGCTGCCCCACCAGTTCAAGGCATTGTCTCTTAACTCAAAAATTGTGATCTTCCCCTTTGAGTTGGATGCATAGTCCCTTAAGGCAAAACACCTTGTCATGCCTTTCAACCATGCTTCCACGTGTTCACTAGCGCGACCCCCAACAAACTCCGAAAGTTTCATCTTTTGCAATTCTCGCATGATGTCTTCAGGTGGAGGTCCTCCCCTTGAATCCCTTCACGCTTCTATATTATCCATTCCAGACAGTGGAGGTTCCACTTTAGTCCCTACTGGTTGTCGCCCCTTTAAAGTCTCATTAATGGCCTCTAACGAGCACAGTATGAGAGCTAGTTCGCACGATGGTGGTGGTGGCACTGGTAGTGTTGGTGGTGCTTGTGACGACGCTCCCCTGCCTCGATTCCCTCGAGTCTTGACCATCTTGTATTATTTAACCTGCATCAGCCAATGTTGTTAAGGTGAGTTCAAGGACATTTCAAATTGGTGCTACTCAAACTAGAAACAGGGTTAGGCGTAAGTTTTCTTTACTTGTCTATAACTAGACATTATTCTCTTTAGGGGATTGGCTGGGTTAGGATTAGGATTAAGCATCTAATCTTGATTTCTTTTCCCTAAAAAAAAACTAATGTTTCGCTTTCCCTCTAGCTACGCTAGCCTTGCGCCATACTCACCAATTCCTCTTTCTTACTCTCCTAGTGCGTATGCCGCCTCCTTCCCACTTGTCCTAGTCTAAGTCCATTTAAATTTTTGCTTAGAACTAAATATCCTCTTATACTTGACTCATGAGCTTTTCCTTGGCGCCTAGTGTTGGTGTTGTCAAATGGTGCATTGAGATTTAGCGTTGACTTTGACTGGTGGAATGGAGTGGAAGGACTTGGCACTTGGCTTGATGAGTTGTGTGTACAGTCTCGTGAACCTGATGCTTGTAAAATCAGAGTTTATTCTTTGGGATACCAAGATCAACAACGCTAAATAAGCCTTTACCTTTATTTCTAGTGCATTCACTAATTATGATTCAACTCGGTTAGCTGGCTCCAGAGCAATAGGTTAGGTAATAAGCCAGTTAGTCTTAATCTTCATACTGTATCTTCCTAATAATAATACCACTCTAATCCCTACAGTGTTATCATTAATCTAATTAAGTATAAGAATTTATTTGTAAAGACTTATGAGGGCGTGTTGGTGTTAGTGTTCTTTTTAAGGCGCTTCGCTTGGTGGGGGGTCTTGGGTTCAAAACCAATGGACTCTCTAACGTTTTAATTTTTTTTTTTTTTATATCTTTATTTATTAATATATATATATATTATTTAATTATATTAGTTTTAAATCTTTAAAACTAATGTTTAAACCTTAATCTTAATAGCATATCTTTTAAACCTTTTTTTTTCTGATTTTTAAAACATAATATATATAATATAATAATTACATATTAAATATGTTTATCCTTTTTTTAACCTGATTGTATATAATAATAATAATAAATAAATAAAATAAAAATAAAATAAGTAAAATAGAATAAAATAAAAATAAAAATTTAAAACAAAATAAACAAAATTACTTAAATTTAATAACAATAAGAAAATTTAAATTCAACGATCGTGGGCCTTGCATGAGGCCCGCGTGCCCTCTTATCCCTCCAAAATCCTACACCTAGCTCTTCAAACCCTAAACACATCCTTCTCTTCTGCCTCTTTCCTCTGTCGCCTGACCATTCTACTCTGTCCCTTTTCTCTTGGCGATGGTGTTGGTCTGATCATGGCTAGTGAGTTTTTTTTTTTAAGTGCTAGGCTGAGTTTATGGCTGTTGGGGCCAAGAGTATTTTCCAGGGTCGATATTTATTGTAGCCAGTGGTTTATCCATTCTGGAGGGTCGAATTTGGCATGTAGAGGGTGAATTCTTGGTGCTGGGCAGATTTCCTTTGAAGGACACCTAATTTACTTGTTGTTGAGGCTGAGTTTACTTACCAGGGTTGAGTCTACTCATTGTTGGCTGAGTTTCTTCTCTTCTAGGCCGAATTTCTCTTGGCTGGTTGTGTCTTTAGTTGCTGGAATGAAGTGTAGTGTTGAGGGCTGAGTTTCAAGCCTTTGGGGGAGGTCGAGTTGATGGTAGTAGGGCTGCACAATTCTTACTGAAGTTATTTGCTGTGTATGAGGGTTGCCCGTTTTCTCAACCATTTCCAAATGGCTTTCCCATTCTTCAAACTCTGATTCATCTATATGATTCAGTGAGAAATGCATGGCACCTTTATGCCCTAGCCGCCTAAAAATCCTACTTAACCGACAACTTCACGGATCAGGGTTTTGTGAAACCTATTATCCAAATGGGAAGTTTTATAGGCTCGATTATTCATCTCACCACTTTAGGGTTTCGAAAACAAGGATTTTTAGAGCAATTCAAATGTAGGTATGTGCAACTGAAAAACCCTCGTATGAGGAAACGACGGAGGAACCCTTTTTGGAGCCATGGCCTTAAATGAAAATAGTATTATTCTGCTAATAGGGGAGGAGGATCGACCTAAGGAAGCAATATTATTTGAAAAGAGCTCTCATCAGAGAAATATCGACTAGTTAATGCGTATATAATACACTATTTTCTAAACTTGATGATTATCCTTTTACCATTTATAACCTTTCACCATTTCTATATGAATAAGTATTGAGCACCCCTATTCCAGCCTTTCAATAAGAATTCATATTCATGTTGTCTACTCTATGCTTCCCTCTCAAATAGTCACTATTCTTTGTCTAACCCTATTTTCCCTTTCCATTTCGAAAGTACAATTATAAGGTTCCCATCAAAGGCTGTTTTGTGGGCTTTGGGTTGCATGTTGTTGTTGACCATTGGATGCATTGAGCAGAGAATGCCCCCCATGGGCTCCTCCCTTATGACTTGGTCCATAGTGTTGTGTGCTAGGATTTGACTTGTAATGTGTTGTGCTAACACGTGCTTATGTTTTGATTGCAGGTGCTTTGAGATGGAGCTTGGTCCTCGGCCGATTTTCTTTTTTTTACTTCTCTTGGCATCGTAGATTTCCACTATCTACTCATGAATATTCTTGGAAAGGGTTAGAGGATAATGGATTCTATGACTCTGCTGAGGAAACATGGAATATTGGAAGGTATTTGTAAGGCAAACACAGTCGCTGTGCTTTGTAACCTTTGGGGTTTAGATTCGGAGGTGTTGCAATCTTCTTATCTTTCCCATGATGTCAAGCGATCGATTCTTGTGAGAATTGATGTAGAACCTATCACATGTTCCCATTTTGAGAATAGGGTATGCGTCTACCAAATGAAGTATGTTATTTTTCGTATGCTTTAGATATTGGTAATTTTTTTTTTCCAGGTGTACAAAAATGTACTTAGGTTATGGCTGGCTCAGTTGCCTCATAATCATAATTATACTCTCTGATTGTATTTGATAACATTTCAGATAGGGCCCTTGTTTTACCAAAAGTGGACCTGCCCATCCCATGTTAGTTATATGCCACCTTAAGACTCACGGGAATTTTCAGTTACCCAGAATTTATTGGTACACATTTTTTTTTTTAATTCAAATGTATTGTATTTCCTTATTTTCTTTGTACACGTTTTATTTTCTTTACGTTTTCTCATTGTGTTAATACTTATGGATTGATCTTGATGTAAAACATAGTCATAATATAGCATAGTTTCATGCTATCTGTAGTGAAATTCAGAACATTCATGAGTGGGAATAGTCATATTTGTTTATGGTAAGAATGGATTAACAATCCCATCACCTTCAAAACAACTAGGAAGCTATGTATATGGAAGCATGATGTGAGGAATTTGCGGTTACAGAATGACCCTTCAGTGTATGAGATTTAAATCTATGGCACTTACATTATGCTCACACAATCTAGTTTGTTATTCTTGTTGTTTGACAGGGTTGAGTGTTCTTTTGAACAATTTTGTGTTAGTATTATCGGAATTTTCAGTTATCAAGAATTTGTTGGTAGGAATTGTATATAAAAATTCAAATGTATTGTACTACATTTTCTCATACATGTTTTATTAGTGGTTTGAGATTTGCCTAAATCAAAATCAACCCTGGATTTAGAGCTATTAGATCTGGGTTATTATATATATATAATCATTCCTAAATTGGGTAGGTGGGTAGGTAGATGGTTGGGTGGGTAGGTGGGTAGGCCTTGAAGGCTCCAGGTTGTGAAAAAGGCTCTGATACCATGTGTAGTGACCCTATTAATTTAAGTCTATTAATTCCATAAATTGAAATAGTAACTTCTAATTTTACGCAGAAAAACTCAGTAATTTCTTTTAATTCAACATATACGCATGTTAAATTAATCAATGAACAACAATTTCATAACAGAATAAAAATTACTTAACATAATAATACAAATTTACCTCTTCCTGATGCTAATTTCTCCGTTGACCCGGTTGTCCAGCCCGCTTCTTTGCTGCTGCCCGATGTGCTGACCAACTCTGCCCAAACCGTGTTTCCTCCCTGCCAGCTAGGAGCAATCTGTCTGGCTTCCTAGCTCCAGGATACCGTAAGGCTATCCTGGCCTCCATGCCCAAAACTCCCAGCAAACCGGTGCCCCCTATAATGATCCTCCCAGACTACAGAACTCCAACTCAGAACCAGAAAATCCAAAAGAAAAACCCCAAAACCAGAACTCTCCCCCTCTCCCGAAAATGCTTCCTCCCCCCAAAACAATGCCTTCTTCCTGTAAGAATCCTCCCGTCATATCCCTCCTTCACCGACCTTTTCCTCCTCATAAATTTCCTTATCCATACATTCATTATCTTATCCACATACTTAATGTCTTACCCTATTATTTAATGTTTCTTATCCTCCCATATACGTAAATCATTTAATTAAACAATTAAATTTATTAACCCTCTTAAATTTATTACCCATATCATTGAATGTAATAGGTAATTAATTAATTAATTAATTAATTAATCGAAATTATAACAATTAATTAATTAATTAATATTTAATTAATATTATTATGCCAATCTTTGTATAGTTAAAAACATGTTAGGACAACTAATTACCTAATTAATTTTGTTTAATAATCCCTAAGCATATTTTCAACTAGGGTTGTTACAATCTTGCCTTGAAGACTTACCTCAAATCATTGAAGGAGATCAGCCACACATAGGTGATGAAGAGCCAATGAAACATGCTGAGAAAAAGTTCAAGATCATGGATCTACCTCATGTGTAAGATCTCTTTGTCAAAGAGAATTATAGGACAATAAAACCTCCACCAGAATTTCACTTCACAAACCCTCAAGAAAGAACAGATCAACTAGGATGTGGAATGGCTATTTCATAGATAGCCCAACCACCTTTCTTAGAATGACATGACCCTCACAAAAAGGCACTTAGTTATGATATGACAAACAATGAAAAGGGTTTTTTTCCCTGACTGGTCACAACTCCAGAAATCTCAGCAATGATAGTCACTCCACATACTTTCTACCAGCAAAACAAAACAACAAGACTCAGTTCAGGAACCCTGCCATAAGTAAAAGTCAGAGGACTGCCAAAAATGGAGCCGCTAGGTTACTTGGAAGCTCATCTACAACAAGAGGAAGTTGAGCTATTACAAGAGGAGGCCGATTTTCCACAGGAGGAGGACAAGCTATCAAAAGGGGAGGCCAATCTTCTAACAAGAGGAAGTTGATCTGCTGACAAGAGGAGGCCAGTTTGCTAAGACAAGAGGAGGCTGATCTACTGAGAGAGGGAAGGTTGAACTGATATAAGAGAGCCAAACTGATGCCAAAAGGGAGGAATTGTTGCAAGGATCAATATGCCACTCTACATGAGAGATAGAGAATGAGTGACTAAAAAGAGAGGGG
>JZKD02S1592565.1:1662206-1713748 GCA_000966675.3 Picea glauca
GGAATTCATCAACCCTTGGAATGTGGAAGGTGCATTTGTAAGGCCAAAAGGCATGACCAAGAATTCATAATGGCCTTCATGAGTTCAGAATGTTGTTTTTGGGATATCTTCTTCCATCATTCTAATCTGATGATACCCTAAATGTAGATCCAACTTTATGAAATAGACTGCTCCATGTAGTTCATCTAACAATTCATCAGTGACGGGAATGGGAAACTTATCTTTAATAGTGATCTTGTTGAGCTCTATATAATTTAGACACATATGACACAAGCCATATTTTTGAATACCATTACCACTGGTGCAAAGTAAGATTTTTTTCTAGGTCTAATAATTCCATCCTCTAACATTTCTTCAAACATGAGCTAAATTTCACTCTTTTGGGCATAAGGGTATCTGTATGGCCTGATGTTGGGAGGAACATTCCCAAGAATTAGGTGAATATCATGATCATGATTTCGAGTGGGTGGAAGACCTTTGGGAATATCTTCAAATACTTTGGAATTCTTATGAATGATCCCTTGGATATCTAGAGGAATAGATTGATTAGATGTTTGAACATCTAGTGAGCATAGTTGTGCAATAACACCTTGATGCCTCTTTTTCAATAATTTTTTCATGCCATTACAGCTTATCACCTTACCGATTTTCCCTGTGATACCTCTTAACTCAATTTCTTTTCCTTCCAATGAAAATTTCATGAAAAGTTCTTGAAAATAAAAAGTCGTTGTTCCTAATGACTGTAACCATTGAATTCCTAGTACAACATCAACATCAACCATGGGTATAGAAGTCATTGGAATATTCATTACATAGTCCCCCATAGTAAGATTGATGTTTTTTCATTTTCCTAAGAAATTGATAGTTCCTCCATCTGTAATCATTACTTGAAACTCTAACGCTATATATACAAAGAAATTGAGAGCTTTGGCTAATTTATAATGAATGAAATTATGAGTATTTCCAGAATCAATTAAGGCTATTAACTTTTTCTTTTTGATATATCCTTCGATGTTGAGGGTTTGAGGAGGGATAATTCCATCCAATGCATTACACGATATCATGGGAGTCAACTCATCAAACGAAATTGCTTCTACATTTTCATCTTGAGATGGTTCTTGTTCTTGTTCTTCTTCCTCTTCACAATCTATGTAGAATAATTTCTTCTCACCACACTTATGTCCCTTAGTGTACTTGTTGTCACAATTAAAGCATAAACCTTTTTGTTTTATTTCCTCCAATTGTTGAGGTGTCAACCTTGTAGGTTGAGGTGTTTTAGAAGAAGGAGAATTATTCTCTCTATAGATGTTAGGATTGGTCCTTCTAGTAGCCATAGCCATATTTTTAAGTTCAACATTTCTTTCCAACCTAAATGCATTCTCTAATGATTTGTGTTCCCAAAGGAAAACCTTATGTTGAATGTTATCCTTTAAATTTCCCATGAATACATCAATCAAGTGCTCATTTGGAATATCTGTTACCTTTATATTAAATCTTTGCAAGTTCTCAATGTGCTCTGTAACTGAACCCTTTTTCTTGAGATTTATCAATTGGCTAAAGAAGATATTGCTCCTTCTATCCTCATAGCGTGCTATCATGTCTTCCATGAAAATTGTCAAAGTGACGAGTGATTTACGAGAACAAAGTCATTGATACCATACAAATTGATTGAGTTATAAATATAAAGAACCAATTTGTACCTTTTTTGTATGTGGAACATTATGTAGATCAAATAATTGCTCCATCTAAACTATCTATGTGATTGGGTCCTTGCCATCAAAATTCCTCATATCGATCTTAGGAATGTGGTTGGTCGTCGACCCAAAGTTGGAGTTTTTCCATTCTTGATTCACCTTCCTTGTGTCCTTATCATGAATTTCATGACATACATTTTCACTTCCAGGTGTCCTCTCTATTAGGAAATTTTTCAATCCTTCCATGATCTCCCCTTTTAATCCATCCATGTATTAGTATTTATTACCTCCAACTTAGCTTCCGTTGAATCCATCATCTCTTGTAGTTCATCTTTTCTTACTGTCTTCTTTTGTAAATCATTTATGTCTCTACGCATTTCTTCACCTTCATCAAGAGTCGAAGTAGGATTGTCTAGAGGCTTGTTTGGTGTAGAAGTTCCCTTTTTTGGTGGCATGTTGGCCAAGTATCATTTTAAACCTTGATTTTGAGGTGGTTATGCTAGACAATCTTCCTTTTATTGTATCTCCAAAATTTCGGCCCTTTTGAGTATGAAATTTTATTTTTTGTAGCTCTCTGATATTTTTTCTCTGCAATGCCATAGGTCTGATCAAAATTGGATGTGCCAAGTGGAATTCACAATAACTTCCCCACAACTTGCTGATTTTTGGCCTTTCCAGGAGATCTCACTTATATAGCATGCCCCACACAAACTAATTGATATAAAATTCTAAAACTCATACCAGAACTACTATGGGCTGCCCAATATCCAATTCAAGTACTAGTCTCACTCAATTTGGATACTCTGGGAAGAATTTACGATTGTTTTACCTGGAACACCTGCTTGAGACTAGTCAATAGGACTAGTCAGATACCCTATCTTCCACAGGGTGTATCTACAAATGTAAGATGACCCAAAAGATGAAATTGTTACCACATATACCTTATTAATTTCTTTGAATATCCTCCATATTTTAGGTTCTGAAATGTTACAGGAAAAAAATTTATAGCGAAAATTACGCAATGACTCAATTCAGGATGATTCCAGAACCCTATATTACAAAGGTTGTATGTCTAAAATTTTAAGGCCTCGGGAGTTTAAGTTTTATCCCAACGTACCTTGATCCATATACTAAATATCCTCCAATACGTTCCTTTTGAATCATTGTAGAAAAAAGTTATAGAGAAAATTTCAAGGTGTCTCAGATGTAGCAACGAAACCCCAAGACCTTGAGCTCTGATACCATATGTTAAGAACCAAATATCAATATAGCATAGAAAAACCTCAAAATAAGTAATCAATGCCTTGTAAAAGAGAGAAATTCATATAATAAGCCTCTTCGAGGGGGTAACCTCCTTATTCCCACATAAATGTCCAATTAAAAGATGATTCCAAATGAAAATGTCTCCTTGGTATATATAGGAGACTAGGAGGTATACTTACAACTAATGGAATAAATATGACATAAATAAATTAACATTACTAATGTAATATTCCCCAATTAAGGGGTAATGAGCCACTATTTAGGGATTAGCATTGTACCAGGGCTATAGTAAATTTGTTGAATGTAACCAAGTGCACCATTAACTAAGCTGACTTCAACCCACAAGTTACATGTAAACATGACACATTGACCATGGCATAGCAAAACCTCACGTTCCAATTGATCATCATCAACACCAACAATTTCAATCCATCTTGTATGCTCAGCTACAGATCATGCAATTGGATTATTTAATGACTTTAACATTTTCCTATTATGCAAGGTGATCAAATCATTTGTTGGGAACAAGTGAATTGTTGAATGAAATAAAATCCTTTCCACTGGAGGGAAACTCATATCAACCCATGACATAAGAAGATCCCAATAATTAATAATGGTTCAACATTTCTTATGTTATTCAAGAGTTTTCAAAAAGAGACTTTCCTTGGATGATTTCCTTGTTGTCAAAATTTGTATCCAAAGTAACAACAATGTTGAAGTTTTGTCATAAAACTTTCCCTGTTATATTACTTGCATAAAAGGGATTATATTTGAAAGGAGGCAATTGACCAAGGTCACCCACAAGAATGATGGATCTACCACCAAAAGGAGAATTTTTCTTATTGGGAAATGCTTCTCGTAATCTAGAATCTATCTGTATGAATTATCTTGGTCCAAGAAAGCTCATTTCATCAATCAAAATATATTGAATATGCCTCATTTCTTCTTGAAATATTGCAAGAGATTGTCCTTGTAGTGGTCTCATATCTTTGATACGAATTTTTAGAGTGGGTTTTATTGTTTTCGCATGTATATTAAAAGCAGTTATTCCTATCCGAGTGATTAAAAGAAACAGACTATGGCCATTATCTATTGACGCAGAAAGAACATGAGAAATACAATGAATAAGAAAAGACTTTCCAGTGACAGTAGTGCCTTGTATAATCATGTGAAGAAGTTCACTATGTTCATATTCAACTGAGTGTCGTAATAAGATCTCAAAGGAAAGTCATTGTTTCTCTGATAAGGATGTTGGTGAAGGAATTCTGGAAAGATAATTTTCAACAATATCACCCCTAGATTTGGCAATTTTTATAAAATCTATAGCTTGATACCTCCAAGAGGCTTAGTAACCTCCTTATATGAAGAGTTTGAAGGTTAGAAATAGTGATATTTTTTGGAGGTATCAAGCGAGACAAAACTTGCCATTCTTCAAAATCGTCTTCAACAATGGTTTCTTGTTCATGGTAATCATCATCTTCTTTAGCAGTATCAAAAGGTAAAGGGGAACGATCAACATGCCATGCTCGATATCGGAAATTGTGCCAATTTTCAATCATTGTTTCATTGGAGAGGCCAATATCAATGGGAATATTACAAAATGGTTTGTACAAAAGTAACTCAGTCCAAAAAAAACTCTCGAATTCATCAAAAGCCTCACTTGGAATAGAATAAAAAAGTGGCCAAACTTGAACAATGACATGAACATATCTATGTTTCCATGGTTCTTTTTTATGTTTTCCATCAAAGGTGCAAGATCTTTCTATTTATATCATAGACAAATGATCAAGAAATAAAGGTAGATTTTGTTATATTTGAAGAAAACTATCTGGTGATGAAAATTGATGGGGATCATTTGATACTTTCTTGAAAACCTTTCTACCAACATTCAAGGAAAATAATTTCCTACTGCAAACAACAAGATGTAGGTTCAATAACATATGACAAGTTTCTTCTGCACCAATGTCATGATCAACAAGGGTTTTTGCAAGGAACCTTCTGTATCCACACAATACAGGAGCTTTTGAGCTACTTTCATTTGAAATTCTAGTCAACATATCTTGGTAACTTTCTTATCTCTTTTCTTCCTTGGAAGCTTACTTTGCAATATATTTCAAGACAAAATGTCGAGAAACCACGGGCTGAAAATCAACATTAGTGTGCCACATTAAAAGAATATCAACATTATGAACATTTATCCTATCATCATTTCTTGCAGGCTCATATTTTTTTTTCCCTTTATCATATCTGAACAATTTTGAATCATCACGAACCTCCCATGGAGCATTGTATCAACATTTGAGAATAAACCTTTTTTTTCACAAATGAGAATCTACACTACACTTTGTATGTCTTTGAACACGATTTAACAAATGATCATAATCATATTGAGCATTATAAGAGAGAATTTGTTCACTATTTAATAGGCATGGATCACCATTTAAGATTCAATGAACTATTATGTTCCACGGATGAATATCATGTGGATTCCATGATGTTACATATTTATCAAATAATGACTTTGCAACGTGCACATTAGAAGGTTTTGACCAATCCAATGTGTCCATGTTTGTTGCACCTTCCAACCACAAGAAACCATGTATGTGGGTTGAACCTTTATGTTTCCACTCATACCTAAAAAAAATTATATATATTATATAAAGTTAGTAGACATATCTAGAAGAGTACAAGAGGAATCTGAAGGTAAACAAAAAAGTAGAAATCCATCAAAACAAACCTGTACCAAATGTCTTTAGCTTTAAGATATTTTTTTATGACTTCTTACTCAAATATTTGAAACCTTTGATGCATATACATGGAAAAAATATGCGGGTAATGGATGGCATTTTCAATTTTTTTACAATGTTCATTTAAAAGACAAGAATGTGCATTTTTGGGCATGACATTGTGTACATCATACCACTTTGTGTCAGTTGCACTCAAAGTAAAAAACAATTTTGGAAAAACCAACTGAGTAATAATGTGAGTGATTTCATCATGACACTTTGTTCAATAGGCGCTTGTATCTCAAAGAGTAGAACCGAAACACATAATATGCACATCCAACTTATTGCCAGGTAAATCAATGAGTTGTTGCCACAAATCTAGAATTGTTGTAGGTGAGTTATCATGTATATTCTTCTTTAGAAATACTTTAGCAGTTGCTTGTATATGATGGCACATAATCATGTTCAATAATAAATATTGAAACCTTGGATGGATTCCAAATCTCTGATCAAATCATCTGCGAAGATGTAATCCATATTCATGTAGTTGAATATTACAAATATGAGTATGCAACCAATCAGCCTCACCATTGGGGAATAATGTCGGGAAATCCATGTCCAATAACCCTTATATATCATATTCATTGATGGGATACAAACTAATGTATGGCCAGTCCAATCATTCAACATGTGTGGAATCTGCATTTTGAATGAATCTTCTTATTTCTTCCATTTCTCTCCCTTCATTGGGCAGTGAAGCAATAAAAGATGAAGGATGAGGATGCAAATGATCAGTAGCCAACTCTTGAATGTCAAAAAAATTACTCTTTTTTTCTTGAATATCACAATCAACAAATTTAAGCCTAATTGAGATATTTGTTTTCCTTTCAAGGAGAGAAGAAAGTGAATCCATGTCAATTTGAACATCCCTGTAATATTTATCCATTTGAATTTTGTAACACAATGCATCCAAAACTCATGATCTCTTTACATAGAATTCATAATATTTATATTGTGCACCATGTCTCCTAACAATGAGGATGTCAAGATCTTCAAAACGTCGTGGAAGTCTTCTTGCAATCATGGAAATATCTTGTGGAAATATAATTGTGTGACCACTATATTTATATTTCCCATGACGAGCATGTGTCACTTTCAGTATTGTATTAACCATTGCTATTAGCATCTGTTCAACTTCGGTAAGAACAATTAGAACATGAGGTTGGTCACCTATATCCATGTTATTCCAACTAGAGAATAGATGGGAACCTCGCTCATATTTTCACCTTTTGCACATAGGACCTTCAGACCCTCTCAAAACTTGGATTCCAGGATAAGATTCATGACAAACATGGAACATTTGCACAATGGAGAGGCTATCAATATTAACTCGAAATGTTTTATGAACTTGGATCATGTTAGTATGAAAATGATGGAAAGTATATGAACTCTAGACAACAAAGCATGTTCAGGACCAATGTCAGAGGCCCTACCCAAATTTGGTCCAAGAGGAATTATTGCATTTTTTCCAACATTTCTTTCCCTTGAATTTATGGAGTGCATATCTCTATTTTGATTGCATTGAATGGTATCCTAGTAAAAAAAGATATAACAGTGTTAATTTCCAACTTACTAACTTACAAGAGAAGGAAAAATTAAAAAAAGGAATGCAGCTGATGAACATTTACATTATATTCTGAATAAGATGGTCCTGGTTGACCTAGACCAAGGTTATGAGAAGAATCCCCTTGAGTTTTAACATGTGTTGTTGGAATATATTGGTCGTTGAGGTCTATACCTCTATTGGAATGGTCAATGTGCTGCAAATAAGGAGAAAACAAAATGTTAATTTACTAATTTTAGTAATCTATATAATAAATGTTGTTGTAGAAATTTCACAAAGAATAATGGCATTGGAATACCTTAATTGTTCCAAGTTAAATTTGGGAGAGGAGACATAGATTCAACAACAACAGGTAAAGGTTGCAAATTTTCAACCAAATTGGCAAGAAAATTACTGTCACCCAAAAATTTAGATGGCCCTATATTTTGAATGTCTTTGAGAAATCTAACATCAAGGTTTTTCAACCTTCCTTCATGATGCAATATAGGAGTTCCATTTGTAGAAGACTGAGGGTGTCATTTGAATCTACATTTTGAACATGATCATCTTTTGGAATATGAGAAGTTTTTGCAATGAAGACAACATTGTTATGAGGTTGTGGAACATAAGAAATATTTAGAGCATCAAACTATTGTGGGAAAGAAACATCAAGAGGTATTTTTGTTCGCATGATAGAAGGTGAACTTCGATACTTACTTCTATCGAGAAAATCATTTTCAATATTATTTTGAGTGGTTCTTGTACGATGCAAAGCTCTTCTACGTTCATTTATTGTATCTTTGTTTTGTTGATACTGTAAACGACAAAGTTCATTTGTCCTCTCACATGTTGTTGGAGAACGAGTTTGTTTCGTAATACATTTACTTGTGCATTCAGTAAACATTTCTAAAAAAGGAAATAATACATTATGATTAACTTGGCATATCCTGTGCCTTCAATAAACATTTATACAATAGGAGAAAATGAATAATTATTAAACATAATTACGAAATGTAAACAAATGTCAATAGGAACTATATATACAATTGCAATTATAAAAAAGTGGGGGGAAATGGTCAAATCTTTATATCAATCCATATGACAATGATATGAAAGTGAAAATTATCACAATTGATAATGGAATATGAACATTTCTAAAACAAGTAAAATATCAAATATAATCCGAATGGAGAAATATGAAATTCAAAAATACGAAAATGTATAAAGGAATATGAATATTTGTAGGACAAGTACAACATGTTTGATAATATTATCAATTCTTTATTATATGGAAAAGTAGACCAATCCAACAAATCTATTCCCAATGGTGGAATGTCATCAACAAAATCCATGTTTGGAAGTAGTGGGAAAACATTTCTATTTCCAATCAGATCATTGCACTGGTCTTGAAATGGAAATATCAACCTAGAGTTTTGTAGCATGGATACATTTGAGATATTTTTTGGGATGCATGAGCCGGTCATCAAATCATAGAACATGAGTGGAACTTCATTGATATATCACATTAGCACTATCCCGTCCACTGTTCGAAATGGAAGATATCCAAGACATTTTATTTTTATTTATGTTGAAAGGTGTTGCAACAAATTCCATTTGAATCCCCAATCATCCTCAAAAGACTCCAAACTTTGTTCAATAGATGGTTGATCAAATATAAAATTATCCACTTCTTCAATAGACCAAACTGTGGTGGAACCATCATTAATGAGTCATATAAGTTGGTTATTGTATAATCCCAATGACATACATCGTATGTATGTCATTGAGACAAAAGAAAAACCCCATTGATTATTTAAAACATCCATCCAATATATAGTGTACCCATAGTGAGGGTAGTCTTCATAATCTTTGTCCAAATACAACCAAAAAATTTTACTTTTATAGACCACTGCCTCTTTTGGAGGTGTAGTTCCACCATAAGGAATGTTTGTACTCCTCCACACCCTATCAAGGCTACTGCAAATGAAATACTTTGATTTCATGTTATTCAAAATATGTTTCAAAACAACCTGTTCATATTTTCTAGCACTGACATTTTCCAAGAGTGTAAATAAACACCAGTCTCCAACCCATATAGAACATATGTATTTGAATGACTACGTAAATGGATTCAACACAAAATAATTCTTTGTAAGGGAGCATCATGTTGGTAAAGATAACAGAATCATGGATCGAAATGTGCATTCAATTGTGTAGCTGGAATCTATAAATGGAACATGAAAACGACAAACACGACCAGTTTGATGAAGATATCCTCCTACAAAATAACCTTCGTCGCCATAAAGCAAAGGAATTAGAAAAAAATATATCATTGCAGGAAAGTCGATGGCAATGCACGAAGAATGAAGGGGTTTGTAGAATAACATTCCAGTGTTTACAAACAGCTCTAAATCTTGCCAACACTGAAAAAAGGGAGCCAATAAATATGAGCTCCAATATCTGGAATGACAAACAACTCCATACGGTTAAATCCATAATAATGTGAAGAAGTTTCCTAGCATTGAAAAAATACAAGTAAAGTGAATATAACTTTTATAGAATGAAATCTAAAACAAAAATCTTGTAAAATAAATCAACCACTTCTAGGCATCAAAAATTTAATTTTAATATAACTTCTAGGAATAAAGTGAATATAAATCAACTACTTGTGAATATAACTTATAGGCATCAAGTGAATATAATTTTAATAAATCAAATAACCATTATAATAAATATCCATTGCAATGAAGATGGGGGCTTAACATCCAAAAAATATGCATAGATACTGCCAAAGAAAAATGAGGGATACACAATTTTTTGTAGGCATTGTTATATTTATCATATTCAAGAGTCTAATGCAAAGACTCTGTAGTTTAAACTTTTACATGTACATGATATATAATGATAAACAGTCATTGCAATTATGATAAAGAGTCAATCAATTATGATTAATCGTAATGATAACCATTTGAATGTGAGGATTATGATAAAGAGTCATTCAATTACGATTAGGGACTACTACTAGGGATTAAGTTTTCTGATGATAAGAGAAATTAGGGATTAGGGTTTGTTTATGATAATAATAATTAGAGCGTGTTATGATAAGAAAAATTAGGGTTTGTTATTAAGAATTTAGGATTTTTTATGATAAAAAAATATGGTTTGTTATTGATAATTTTTTTTTATATGATAAGAAAAATAGGGTTTGTTATTGATAAGAAAAAATAGGGTTTGTAAAAAAATTTAGAGTTTTCCTATGATAAGAAAAAATAGGGTTTGTGACATCATGTCGTACGTTTGGGATCCATCATCAGGACAAAAAAGTCTGAGAAAAAATAGTAAGAGAAGAGCCTTTATTAAATAGTGAGGAGGTGGGTGAAAAACCTACAAGTGAAACCCTCGTTTTTAGGAGAAATTTAGGGTTGACCAGAGGTTTTAGTAAAAAATATAATAATTTTATGTTGATTTAAGATTAAATTAAGGAGGAAACCCTAGTATCCAGGAACTTCAAATAATATTAGTTTTGTCAATATTAAAGTTAAGTTAATTATAGGTTAAAATAATAAGGTAAACCCTAGGTTTAAGGAAGTTAGTGTTATTTAATATTAGTCTAAGTTAGTTTGATTAATTAAAGCTAATAATAAGTTCAATTATTGATAATAAATTAATTTAGGGTCAAAAAGTTAATTTTATGGTATATGGTGTTAATCATAATACTATTAATATATATTAATTATGGGTTGAAATAACCTATTTTATTAACCCTATTTCAACCCATAATTAACATATATTAATAGTATTATGATTAACACCATATACCATAAAATTAACTTTTTGACCCTAAATTAATTTATTATCAATAATTGAACTTATWATTAKCTTTAATTAATCAAAMTAACTTAGACTAATATTAAATAACACTAACTTCCTTAAACCTAGGGTTTACCTTATTATTTTAACCTATAATTAACTTAACTTTAATATTGACAAAACTAATATTATTTGAACTTCCTGGATACTAGGGTTTCCTCCTTAATTTAATCTTAAATCAACATAAAATTATTATATTTTTTACTAAAATCTCTGGTCAACCCTAAATTTCTCCTAAGGCTCTTCTCTTACTATTTTTTCTCAGACTTTTTTGTCCTGATGATGGATCCTGTTATGGATCCGAAACGTCGACTACATGATGTCACAAACATTGTGGTTCTTCCGACTTTTTCTGAACATTTTTCTCACCATAGAAACTTAAATGAACAAAATAGGGTTTGTTATTGATAAATTCTATTTTTTCAATAAAAAATCTTAAATTTTCCTACCAAATTATATATCTTTAATTATGTATTTTTTGTTTTAATATCTTATGGTAATGAATATGAATGAGATGACCATTATGAAACTCTAAATTTACCTAAATACTTAAAATTCCAATTTAAATAATATAAATTAACCATTGTAAACTAACGTTTGAATAATGTAAACTAACATTTTTATGATTTAGACTAATGTAAACTAACAATTTAAGGCCATCACGAATGCATATAAACTTTCTAGGCACCAGAATATATTCTTTCACCTTAATGAGGTAACCATGGCTCAGACTCTTCAAAGTGCTGTGGTACTCTATGAATCCATGATGGGTTGCAGATTATATCTTTCTTCGGGATGTGATTTGATTTCTATATATATATATATATTTAATTTAATAAAAAGATTATAAATGGCTTCAAAAAGTTTTAATTTAATAAAATGCTTATAAATGGTTCCGAGTTTAATAAAAGAAGTTTATTTGTGTTTTGGATGAATATGAAATTTTGATAATTAAGAATATAAAGAAATCGATTCACAATTCAAAATTTAAAAGTATATATTCAAAATTTAAAAGTATATATTGAAGAAAAGTTAAAATTTGAAAATATAACCTCCAAACACACTCGCTTACCAATTACGGACTATTTTATACTCTGGAAACTTAAAAATTAACAATATAATCTCGAAACACACTCCATTACCAATTACGGACTGTTTTATACGCTGGAATCTTAAAAAATAAAATTAGGGGCTGTTTTATACCCTGGAAACTTAAAAATTAAAAGACATGAAAATAGAGTACAAAAATATTTTATTTTTAAATAATGTAATTCTAAGAAAAAAAATAAAACAATGCTTAAAATTGTGAAATTAAATATTCATAAAAAAGATTACACCATTAAAGATAAACTAAAAAAGAGATTTCACTTCAAATCAGCGCTGAAGTTGTAGATTTCATATCAAATTTTGAATTTGAACAAAAGCATAAGACTTCTAGAAGTATAATAACAATTTGAATGTGAGGATTCAATAATTATAAGAGAGTTGATGTTGGGCACCAAGGATGGAATTGACAGGAAAATTACCGAAATTACCCGTCACTGAGTGATTTGTAGAACGTCACGACATGGAGTAATTTGATTCGTTGTTTCTACCCTAATTCATGCTTATCGCTAGAATTTATCATGCTTATCGCTGGAATTTAAAAGCCACAGTTCTACCCTGTTAAAATTTCAATTTTACATGTTTAGAAATGCAATCCAATGGTTTTTTACAAGGGTTTTATCAGTCTTCGCGCTGGATTCATAAGTGCAATAGTTCAAGTTGAGTTCTAGCAACACCCACAAGTTTGATTCTAACAACATCCATAGGAAAACGCAGAAATCAGTCCTACAATCTGAAATCGATCAGAGAGGAGTGGAGGATAAATACACCAAACTCTTATTATACGATGCATACTGAAGCGAAAATGGATGTATGTCTCTCATTTAAATTAGACAGTGGACATTGCACTAACTCGCACAATACGACTCCCTCGTAATCAGAACGTTTTGAATGTGAGGATTCAATGATTACAAGGGAGTTGATGTTGTTTCTACCCTAATTCATGGAGTAATTTGATAGGTTGTTTCTACCCTAATTCATGCTTATAGCTGGAACTTAATATATAAAAACAGTTTTTCAGACATTAATAAAGTAATGATACTGTACATTCACAGTATCATGATACTATACATTCACATATTGGCTTATATATTTCAGACATTCACAGTTTTTCATTCTACAGTGGAACTGGACATTAATACATTATTTCGCTGTACATTAATATATTAATACGCAGTTTGCAACATCGTTTAATGCAGAATTGTGTACTTATTAAATCTATCAGCAGGGAGCCAGGGACACTCACCCGAGGCTCGACGGAAAAGGTCAAAATACAGCCACTTTGATTCTTGTTGATAAAAATACATAAGAAAAGTACACTAACGCGCTAATTAATTGAAACAAAGTAATTGCATAAGTTTTTACAGATGTTACCTGGCCTGGATGGATGGTTTGCTTTGATACGCCTCTTCCCAGTGTGATATGTTATATGGAAACAGTAATAGTTCTATTCAGTGTGCTCGAAATAGATATAATATAGGTAAAATATGAAACGACAGAACTGAGCGTGCATTCAATATGGTAAAAGTGGAATGGCTATGAATGGAATGCACGAATGCACATACGAATCGACTCTATGAAAGCGCATGAATCGAATATAGTGGAATGCATGAATCGACTATATCAAAGCGCATATGAAATAACCTGGTAACAAATGCACGAGTCGACTATATGAAAGCTTACGAATCGAATGAGGTGCGTAAAAACGTGCCTAGGAGGTGAAACGACTCAGAGAATGGATCGCACGATATTAAATGGCTGTGGGCAGGTCGTGCAGATCGTGGCATCAGAGGACGGTTCAAACATTAAAATCTGATTTATTGATTTTGGAGGACGACTAAGAATGTGCCACCATCTTCAATGCATAGTCATCAGATTAGGATTTAAGGTTAAAAGATCATTAATTGTGCCCATTTCCAATAGGTGTATGTCTATTGACTTAATAAATGGAATGCCAAAAACGTGGCCATAATATGAAACGCCCACCAACAATATGACAGATGTCATTCATCCATAAAAAAAAATAAGTGAAGTAGTGGATAGATGCCATCCATAAAAAAAAACAGGTGAGGTAGTGGATGTGGTGAATTATGGCATTTGTCATCCAATCCTAAAAGATATAGGTGAGATATTTACCATATTCCCATACTCTACTATCTTTCTTAATTACCTAAATATGACAATCAACTAGCTTAACATAGTAATTTTTTGATATGATTAAGTAAATGCGGAAAAATAAACTTATGCCTTTATAAAAACAAGTTAGTTATTGGTTAAAATCACAGACATTCATTTATTGTGAGGACTAAAAATAATTGAACCAATTTCATCATGTAAGTTGAAAAAGCATAAACAATTAATACATAAACAATTAAAAACTTATTAAATGTACCCATTCCCAATAGATGTAAGCCTATGAACTTAATTAATTTCATATAAGTTAATTTCTTATTAATTACATCATATATTAGTAATATATTTATGATATATTAATTTATTGGTTCATATATATAATAGAATATAGTTATAATATAAATATAATACAGATATATAATATTTATATATCATATATTAATAATATGTTTATCATATATTAATTTAATGGTTCATATATATAATAGAATATACTTATAATATAAATATAATATAAATATATAATATTTATAATCTTAAATAATTAATTATTTAACATTGATTATATATATATATATATATATATATATATATATCCAAAAATATTTAATGTATTTTTTATTTATAAAGAGTTTGGATTTATATTTTTTATATTTATATTTTAATTCATAAATTTATGGCCATAAATTAGCATAATCAAGTGGTTGATCAATACTATTTTCCACTTTTTCAAATTAATGGTGTCAACCACTTTTAATAATGTGCGTTATAAGACTATCATATGGTTGAATATGAAAAAACTATTTTGGAGATTAATTCTAGAAAATACTAATTAAAGATTAGTTGTTGGTTGTGAATATGAAAGGATCAATGATTATTGAAATAAAGATGACATCCTTTTATGATTGGCTATCTGAATTATTTTAACAATTTTGTTTTAAAATCTGAGCTAGGTATTTAGAGTAGGATTGAATTCTATTATTATAATTATGACTACATTTCAAGACGTAGAAACAAGAATCCAAATCTCATCTATCTATTTGGCATTCAAGCCAACATACTAAAGGAGGTTGTTGTCTCAAATTAAAACAAATGCTAATTGGGCCTAAGCTTTGGGTAAGCTCCATTCGTTTGACAATAGAAATTCATTTGTGTCAAAAGGTATTAGAGTAAAAAGGTTATCCACTTTGATCATTATATGGGATGGTATATTAACAGAAGTTATTGGTTTTCCTTGTGTTATTTTTATAATGGGTGTTTAGCAAGGGTGTGAGAATTAGAGAAGGATTTCCTCATGGAAGTATGGGATGGCCTTTGTTAAGAGATATTCTCTAGATAATTTCAATTTACAAATTCCAAAGCCATTTCAAGATACCATACATTCGAATATGTTTTCCCATGTCTTATTTGTTAAGTTTTTATTGCTATAACAATCAATAGAGGTATTAGGGTCTTCAATGTTTTAGAAAAAAATTGAAAATTTAGTATGGGTGGATAGAAAATATAGGCTTAAGATTGGATCTATACTAGTTATGTATTTATAGAGGTGTGATCAAATCTGTAACAATTCATAAAAGTGTTGTAGTTTTATTTCAACTAATTATTTGACATGATTTTGTTAGGAATTTATGTGTGCTGAACAAAAATTGTAAGAGACGATTATGAGTGAAGGAGAACTACTTGGATTTTTGTAGATATGGGAAAGTATTAAGTACCCATTTTTTTGGAAACCCTAGAATCTTCTCCATGGATCGAAAAGACAATAAGTTGATACTACAAAATGAAGGGAACTACTTGGAATTAGATATCCAAGCTTTACACATGATCTACCCATGAAGAATTCCTTGCTCCTAATGCAATGAAACCTGATTTTATAATGATCCAAACCTTACAATTCATTTTGGGGTGGTGGAAATATATGTATTCTCCTTTGGGTGATTTTATAAGGACCCAAATAGAAAGTTGGAATGATAATGTGATTTCATTTGCAAGATTCTGAGCATTGAACTGAAAAAGATTGAAGTAGTAAGTGAGGTTTTCCATTTCCATCTTCTTTAAATTATAAATTGTATGTTCAATCCATACAAGGTTTTCATGTTATTGTTTTCTATTAAATATGAAGATATTAACTGAGGATGATGGCCCTACATGTGTTGGATTGAAAAACATGGCACTAAATTTAGTAATTGAGAATGATAGGTTGCATTAATTGAAGGTGAATTTCATTCCATATTTTGGCATCCACAAAAAATTATATTACGATTAATTAGGTTTGCAATACTCATGGTATTGATGGATGGTTGTAGGGGTAGAATCTATTGTGGTGGATATGAAGTAAAAGATACTAAAAATCAAAAAGTATTTTCGATTTGGAGAGTTCTTGCTAAGCCTATGTCCTCTTGAAGAAGAGAAAAACCCAAAGGGAAAGAAGAACAATGAGAATAAAGACATTGGAAAGAAGTAGGAGAATGTTGAGACTCGAAAAGTATGCGTGTGAATTCAAGGATAGCCATACAATATTGTTAAACTTAGTTATAATCCTAATTCCTACATAGTTGAGTAATTATATAAGAACATATAATACATTCCTTAAATCTCCTCTATTTTTTTTTCAAATTTTATTGTTGGCCAAAATATTTTGATAAAACATTGGATTGTAAATCCACACACAATTTCCTTTCATGAGTTTCAAGTTCCTTGGCTACAAAGTGGGCATAAAAAATTGTCTCCATCTTATAGGTTTTTCCCTATATGCTTTTGAAAGATTAATTATTCTCACAATAATTTCACAACTTTATCCTTAGTTTTTGTGGTAAAGATTCAACAAATCCAAGGATTGAAGCTTAGTTTCAATCAAAGTTAGAAAAGTCGAAAAGTATAGAAAAGAGACTCAAAATCCTGAACAAGGACATTGGAGGAAGAAAAAAATACTCAAACTAGATGTTACTACAATAGCAGCTATAAAAACATTCTGGCAATTCTTGTCCTAGATGCCATAGGTCAATAAAATATTTTATTCTTTTATACTAGAGATGTAACTAGTTGCCACCACCACTTCATTGAGTTGCACAAGTAGATCAAATATTTAATCCTTCTATGTCAAAGATGTAGCGACCCACCACCACATTCTTCTACTTCAGAAGTAAAGTTAAGATTTGATCCCTAAAGCAGTCATTATACAGAAAATTAATGTTTATTTATAATATTTTTATAAAGAATTGATGATTGAAAGCCATGCTATTTAAGGTAGAAATTCTAAAAAAAAATAAAAATTAATGTTTATTTACTATATTTTTATGGCACAATGATGATATTTGAAAGTCATTCTATTTCCAAATTTTTACTTATGGCATTTCTATATGAATGCAAAAGTATATTGGTGGTATCCAAAGTCATAGAATATATGCAAAATGATAAATTAAAAAATACTACAATAATTTCAACTTTTATGGATAGTTGAATGTTATTGATTTTGTTTTATAAACTATTTTCAAACTTTATGATTAGGATATTTAATCCTATCTTTTTGCGTAAACCAAAAAAAAATCTTACTTAAAAATATCATATTAATAATATAATTTTGAAGAAAACATTAAAAAAGTGTAAAAATTATTTACATGTATGTAAGGAAAAAATGTAATAATTTAATTTTGAAGAAAACATTATAAAAGTGTAAAAATTATTTACATGTATGAAGAGGAAAAAATGCAATCTTAAAGGTTTTCTTATTGTTTATACAAATTATTTTAGTTGGTTATTTTTAATTCAACTTTGAACTTCTATAAACTCTTATTTAATTTTTCTTTTCTTTAAATTAATTCAATTTTGAATTTCTATAAACTCTTCAATTTTTCTTTTCTTTAAATTAAAAGAAGAAGACATTTTTAAGTTGTTTATTCTAATTTAGCTTTTAAATTTTTACACTAGTTGATTAGCTATCACATAATTTCTCTTTGTTTTAATTCTCAAATATAAATTGTCATATGATTGTGGAAATTATTTATCTTACTTTTTGGACTTATTTTAATTTCATATTCACTAATTTTTTATTAATTCTAAAATATAAATGGACATATGATTGTGGAAATTGTCTATCTTATTTTTTTAACTTATTTTAATTCCATATTCACTAAATTTTTAATGATAGTTGATTTACGATCACATAATTTCTCTTTTGTTTTAATTCTCAAATATAAATGTACATATGATTGTGGAAATTGTCTATCTTACTTTTTGGACTTATTTTAATGACATATTCACTCATTTTGGTTATATCCCTTGATGCCTCATCATTGCATCTTGTTTCTCTGCCGATAAGATACGCGACTGTACAGCTCCTTCATCATTCTTGAGACTGGGCCACGAAACCTCATTACTCCTGCCTCCCTTATAATTACCCAGATTTAGAAATGATAACCCAAAGGATTCCCGCCTCCATACCTTCTTTCCTTCTTATAGATGGGACGATGTCTGCTCCTGACCGATGTGACCTGCCCCACCAGAGCACGTTCCTTCCATTCTCCTTCTGGTACGTACTTTTGGACTTATTTTAATGACATATTCACTCATTTTGATTGTAACTATTTGAATTATTTAAGACCTATTTTTAATGATTTTGGTGATATAAATCCAAAAAATGAAAAAAATTAAACAAATACCCATAATTCCCATACTCATTATTTGAATTATTTTAAAACCTATTTTTAATAATTTTCGTCATATATAAATCCAAAAAATAAAAAATTAAACAAATACCCATAATTATGTAGAGAGCCTTGAACTAATTATTTCCTACTAAGTTTACCATGGAGCTAATAGCTGTGTAATTTATGAGAGCCTTGAACTTATTATTTCCTACAAAGTTTAGCATGCAGCTAATAGCTGTGTAATGTATGCTTAAAAATGTAATTCGTTTGTAGCTATGCCCTCAAGATCTAGGGGATCGCTGTGTAATTTGTAAAGATTGTAATTCGTATGTAGCTATCCCTTATTCCCTTCAAGATCTAGGGGCCAACAGTAACATCAGTAAGAGAATGCACTCTGATTCCTTCAGAGATTAGAACTGTTCATTAAGTTAACCAATAAATGTGGGGCATGTTGATCACTAAAAATGGTAACAAGCCCGGTGCTTAAGAGAATAGAATGCCTTAAAATCCTAGATTCTGCAAGCAGTCAAGAAGGTGCTGCCACGTATAGTTGATTTTAAATACCATCTCCATCAGTGTAGTTATTAATGAAAACCTGAGAGATTTAATGGGCGATTCAAGTCACAATCATGTTACCATGACCACATGACATTCCTGTGCATGACTCTCCTACAGTTTTGAAAGGACATCCATTTCCTGGTTGGAAATAAATTGATCAAGGGTGTTTAAGTTTCTTTATAAAACCTAACAACTGGGCATGCACGCCCTCTGTTCGTCGTGTAAACTATAGGATTAATTATTAGCACAACGGCTGAATTAGATGATGTGCAGAAGTAAAACCTTATTCTACAGAGTTTTTGCATTGACAAACGGATTGGCATAACCTTATTCTACAGAGTTTTTGCATTGACAAACAGATTGGCATAGCTCATATTTTTTCAAACACAGTAAAAATCATTCATTCACTTCTTTTCTAATATAAGTTGTGTTCAACCGGAAATATCAACATTAAAATGTAGAGATCGGAAAACATACGCACGAGGTTTTCTTTCCAATTCTACCCATTCCATTCCTGATCTGTATCGCAGCACTTTCCAGCATCTTTTCCCCCACCTGCTACACACAGAGAATAAATCCCTCTTTTAAAATATCCAAAATCAATCCCGATTTGTTTCCTTAAATAAAAGCTTTCTTACATTTTACCCGGAGCCCGTAACACCCTGGTTCAAACAGCCATGGAGTAAAAAAGTGGTTGCAAGCAAAGGTGGATGTAGCCTTCACAAACTCAAAATGCGAAAAATGGAATTGAGAGACGATGGGAGAAAGTAGTGCGATTTAGGGTTAGGTCAAATTCAAAAACCACGGCACTTTGCGTTTCACTCTCACGGGACAGAAGCAGCCCGCTTTTCCCGCTTTCTTTGAGAAAGAGCCTGACGCTTTGATTGCATGCGTGCCATCCTCTTCTAAAATTAGAACATTCAAAACCTCACTCTCGCGGAACAGGAGGAGCCCATTTTTCCCGCTTTGTATCAGAAAGAGCCTGACACTTTGCGTGCCATCCTCTGCTAAATTTAGAACATACAAAATCTCACAGTCAGGGAACCAGAGCCTGTTTTTGCCGCTTTGTATGAGAAAGAGCATCACACTTTTTTTGCATGCGTGCCATCCTCTTCTAAATTTAGAACACACAAAATTTTAGTTATAATCGCTGCCGCAGCGAAGTTAATATCCCTTTACTATTAAATTTAATATCCCTTGACGTAATATCCCTTTACGTCAATCTATTAAATTTAGGCTTACAAAATTTTAATTATTGTCCATTCCTCCGAAGTTGCGCAATGTTGGTGCTGAAGATGGTCCTTAGTAACACAGTATTTATTAAAAAACCATCGTTCTTGAATTCAATTTTTAAAAGACATTGTAAATGTAATTTCACAATATTGTAAGTGGATTTTTTTGGAAAAAAAACGAGAATTGCCACTATTTAACTCTGCTTTAAGACGGGATCTTAGGATGTGTGTCTTTAGCAAATTTTGTTGTTCTGATCAATGATAGGCCTTTTAGTTTCTTCAAGAGCTCTAGGGGATTAAGGCAAGGTGCCCTTTGCCCCGTTACTTTTTCTGTTTATTGTAGAAGGCTTAAGAGAGTCAAGTAAGGGAGAAGAAATTAGGTGTCATTGTGGCAAGAGGGTTAATATTAATACATCTGATATTTGTGGATGACATTATTCTATTTGGAAATGGTAGCGTAGCTGAATGAAAAGTCTATCATCAAGTCTTGAACTTATTTTGTCAAGCGACAGGAATAGATTTTAGTACACAAAAGTCCATGTTTCTTGAAGCAGGCTGGAAAGTGGAGGAAATTAGATTTTACTAAAGCGGATTGGATATGGTTGGAAAAGAAGGTAGAAAAAAGAATAGCAAATTGGAGCCATGTGTATTGGCTATCTGTGGAAAAAATAACAAGGTGAACCTTAAACAATATCAGGAGGGTGTTTAGCTTTATGTGGGCTGGAAATAAATTAAAAGAAGGGATACATTTGCTAAGCTAGAAAAAGATAGCAAAACAAAAAAAGGATGGAGGTTGGAAATAAAAAATATTTATACTTTTGGAAAAGCTATCATTGCAAAAAGTCTTTGGAAAAGCCTCATGATAGGGGTCTTTGGCATGAGGTAATTCTGAAAAAATACTTAAAAAATAAATCTGTTATAGAATGGCTCAGAGAAAGTAAGAAAAACTGGAATGGAATTCAAATATATAGAGAGTCCTTACTTCTTCACTACCTATTGTAACAGAATGGTTAGCATGGAAACCACGAAATGGAAGAAGCATTAGGATTTGAACCGATCCTATGATTGGGACACAACACTACTATAAGTTAACAAGGAATCTAATCTCAACTCTAAAAGAAAAAGGCATAATTTTTCTAGCAAATGTCGAGTCAATAGATTTGACTAACTCAAACATGACAAGATGGAAAAAGGTTGAGGTTTTGGGGATGGTTGGAGATCAAAATGAAGAATGGGGTAATTATCTTAAGGGGCTTACAGGGTCGGGATTTGTTTTAAACAATGAAAATGATATACTATTATGGTCATGGGACACACAAAAAAAGGAGAGGCGAATGTTAAATAAGCATATGGAGTGTGGATGATGGAAAATGAGACTGAAGAAACAAATTGCTACTATAAGGAGCTCTTGATGTGGTAGGTCCCTTTAAAAATAAAACTTTGTTTTTGGTTAATGCTAGAACAGAGGATTCTCACCTGGGAGAATCTGGTCAAAAGAGGATTCTTGGGGCCTAGTAGATGTGTTCTTTCTGGAAAATATGAGGAAATTGTATTACATTTGTTTGTGGAGTGTAACATTACAAAAGATATTTGGAATTTAGTTCTAAAGGAATTAAAGTTAAAAAATTAATGGGCTGGAGGACAGATTGTTGAATGTCTAAAAAACTGGAGCAGAAAGGAGGTTACTTGGAAATAAATCCCTTATTACATATGTTGGGAAGTCTGGAAACAAAGGAACTTGGTGATCTTTGAAGATCATCGTCCAAGTCTGGTTAGAGTCTACAGTAGGATTTTTCAGGATCTAGGTGTTTCAAAGAGCCCTTTAGCTACTAATAGATGCAGGGTTGTTAGGCCTCCCATACTAGAAAATAATATGGCAATGGGGTTTTTTGATGGGGCCTCACAAGACAAGGGGTCATCTTGTGGTGCAAGAGCGGTTTTAAAATGTCCAGAAATGGGTAACTATAGAATTAAGATGAATTGTGGAAGAGGAACAAACACGAAAGGGGAACTCCTAGATTTATGGTGCATATTGTTATTAGTTCACAACAAAAAGATTACTAGGCTACAATTGGTATGACTCAAAAGTTGTAATTGACTGGTTTAACAATGTCAATTGTTTATAGGTGGTCTCTCTTCAGCCTTGGATGCAGAGAATTTGAATGCTGAGTGGGAATTTTCAAAACGCAAAAGCTCAACATATATGCAGGGAGTTCAACAATGAAGCATATCAACTATCAAAAGAGGCTCTGGTACTAGAAGAAAATGGTATTTATGTAGCAGCGAAAACATTTTGGAGACACGGTTGTTTTTGATAGACTTCACCTCATTTAATATTATTAATGCATGGAGAATGATTAGACAATATTGCGCTGAAATGTATGCAGATACATTTGGGAAGAGAATAGATATATAAACAGTTTGAAAAATTAGAAGTACAACTATATGAAAAACTATAATGTTTTCAGACAAATTTGTAATCTAAAGGAGCCTTCCTTATCAGCTTCTTAAAAGTTCTGATAATAGCACTTTTTAAAAAAAAAACTATTGAAAAATTTTAGAAAGAAATATGAAGATAGTCCTTTTTGTAAGAGATCTATTGTATTTTATTAATATAAGTTTTTTTTTGCTAGTGAAAAAAAAAACTCTTCTTTAAATTGAGCTACAAAACTACATAATGAAAGTGTTATTTTTTCAGTGTGCTCAAATATATACAATTTATGTTATTGTTTTCACTTTGTTCAAAGATATACCATTGTTGGGAGTGTGAACATGATAATAAGTATCTTTTTTAATTTAAAAATGGTAAAATCAATCATGATTTATTTTAGGTAATGAAGATTATTATTAATGGTTGTTATTCAAACTCATCATTATTATTCAAGAAAAACCATATCATCTAAAATGATCGTGTAATGGTTTGTAAGGGGAGAGACTTTCACTTTTAGTGCAACTCGGTTTTGAGTTGTTAACATGTTTACTTATATCCAAATATGACTAGATCATAGTCAATTATAAGCATTTTAGGGCCACTTGTAAGACCAAAAAACAGTTTCAACTTAAAAAATAAACACATGAAAGCCAATACCACTTATGATCACCAATAAAACTAAACAAAGTCGTATATTTTTCAGTATCATTTATTAAAATGTACCACTTATGATCATCAATAAAACTACATAAAATCGTATACTTTCAATATCATTTATAAAAATTTGCCATAGCTAAAAATATTTTTATAAAAATTATAATTAATTTACTTAAAAGGATTTTTTATTATAACTATATAATTATCTAAAAATAATGTAAATTGAAAGAAAAGATTAATATAACACTATAATAAAAATCTAATTATCAATAATGAATTATTTTTTGGACCTTCAATATTAAATGTTGAAAATAGGTTTGTTAAAAGCATCATTTCAATGAAATAATTTTTTTTTTTAAATAATATTATTTTTTAAAAATTAAAACAAACTTAATTTATTTTAATTAAACAAAAACATAATCATCATCTTAATAATAATAATAAAACTTAGTAATCCCATACCAATTATATCAATATATTGTTTGGGCTAATAAAAATTCTTCTAATTATATGCACATTTTCACAAATTTTTCACTAATTACTAATTATATGTACGTTTTCACAAATTGCCTCTCATGTATTAGCTTGTTATTTGTTGATGCTTAATCGTGTCCGTATCAATGCACTACCTTATAATACAACATTTATGGACTGTAAAATTTATCTAGTAATTTTAATGATTTTCTTACTTATTATATCATTGGGGTTGACATAAATTATGTGTATAAGGGGAGCTAAAGGCACAAGAGTAAATGGTAGATTATTTCAAAAAGTCATTGAAGTCTCAACTTTAGTTAAAAGGGTATACGTCTTGTAATGGGGTAGGGTTTTGAATCTCTTCGGACACTTTTGTTTAGAAAAATTGAAAGGGTATACGTCTTGTAATGGGTAGGGTTAACTTTAGTTAAAAGGGTATACGTCTTGTAATGGGGTAGGGTTTTGAATCTCGTCGGACACTTTTGTTTAGAAAAATTGAAAGGGTATACGTCTTGTAATGGGTAGGGTTTTGAATTTCTTCGGACACTTTTGTTTAGAAAAATTGAAACGGTATACGTCTTGTAATGGGGTAGGGTTTTGAATATCTTGGGACACTTTTGTTTTAGAGAAAAAATTTTAAGATTTTGCAAAAGTGGATTAATTTGTTTTATTCTCAGTTTCTTCACATTTAAAAAGAAACTTTTAAATTAGTTAATGAGGATTCAAGTTAAATTTTTTCAGTTAAGTGTTTTAGAGAGAAGAGATAGGTTAGGTCTCGTGCTCAACCTCAAATTCAGAGTTGAAACAATCCAAAAACCTTTGTAGTTTTAGAAGAGAGTTTATGGGGTTTAAGATTTGTAGGAAAGGGTCTAGAACTAGAAGCTTTCAATGGGAAAAGAAGGTGGAAAGTCTTTCCCAAGATATATTTGAAGTCCCAAATGCAAAGAGGGAAAAATAGTTTGTGATGTAAATAAGGTCGAAAGTTATAATGGTCCTAGGGGAGGATTTGAGGATGGAACAAACCTTTGAGTATAAGAGGAAATCACTCATTAGAAAAAAATATTGTCATCAAATCTGTGAACATTCCTTGAATGATTGGATCTAGTGGGCTTGGACATCAATCATAGGGTATCAACAAGTTACTTTTAATCTCTTAACTAAAGGATTGATTGGATTAACATTTCATTTTGAAGTGAATTTGAAGGAAATTTTAGAGGGATAATGGTATTGGGGGTTGACCTTTTGTCTTCGAAATCCTGAACTAATAGAATTCCAATTTGTGTCAAGCTACATGTACTACCTATGGAACCATGGTCTGAAAAAATATTAAGGGAAATAGGAGAAAATTTAGATAAAATAAATGTCATAGACATCTCCTTCAAATCAAGATTCTATTGGATGATGGTCAACCTATTGGTTAAGGTGGATAACTCAAGTCCTTTTGGCTTGAATGAATAGTGTGGTAGAGAAAGTAGTTTATTCTCAAATTATGGACTATATCAAAATTCCATTCAAGTGTGGCCATTATCATGGTTATGGCCACATTGTAGAGGACTATTCTCAATATTTCTTAGGTAAACTTTGGTGGAGGATAAAATTTGATGTGAAAATGAATGGAGAGGAAGGCCACTTAATTCAAGAGGAACATGAGGGGATAAGGAAAAAAATCATTTGTTCAAATCATAACTCAATCAAAGAAATGAGTAATGAAATCATTGAATCAAAAAAAAATTCTTTGCATAAGGTGAAATAAGAAGAGAATGATTCAATTATGAGTTCTAACTAAATTTCTCCAATGGTATCTAAATATGTTCTAGTCATTAAGAAATATTCTCAGGGGATGAATGGTTTCACATCTCAAATTTTGGGTAAACATTTAGAGCATAACTATTGATTATTTTCCGATGTAGAAAATGTCATTTTATATTTTGGTGATAACAAGCTTGACCTCTAATATATAAATAATAAATGACCTTGGAGTGGTTTCAGGATTAATGATAATTCCAAGGATTCAAGATTAGGGTAGGATAAAAAAACAATTATTCTTGGGAAATAATTTATTTTCCATACCTCTAAATACAAAATATCCTTTAATGATTTATTTCATGATGAGTATTCTCCTCCTAGGGTTTTTTCTCAAGGAATCAATAGCAATATTGATCCATGTAGATATTGGTTACCACACACCTGTTCCAAATTTCAACTGGCTCATCTGGACAGTTTTTCAGTCTAGCACGTTTCTCTATAATGGGGGCATTTCTTTGCAATGGTGGGCTATGCACTCACAGGGCTGTCCTAAAGCCCTACATAACATCCATGTGGATATTGGTGGCTTCCCACCTATTCCAATTGGATTATTTTGGAATTTTCCATATTAGTACATCATTTTGTGCTTCCAGGGTCATTTTGGGGCTTAAACAATATTTTTTTGGCTTGCTACAGTGAAGCTAAATACAAAGTCAAAGTTTGATGGCATAATGAGTAGTTCCAGAAAACACCTTTCCAACAGACTATCACACTCCTATGAAAGAGATCGTATGCAAAATTTATGACCGTAAGAATTTAATGTACTAACTTACCCCAATGGGCCCACATGACTCTTGGCGCTTCATCTCCTAGGGTTAGGTTTTTCGATGTCTAGTGTTTTTCCATTCATGTTTATAATAAAAGGCCTTCAGAGCCTCATTGTAATCATCTTCTTGCGAATGAGTGTAGTCATCACATCTCTTCTCGGAGATAAATATGCCACCATTCTAGCGAGTCTTGCATTTTTTACAGTCTCTGTACATTTCTTTCATTAATAGAAATCGTGTATTGATATATTTCTTTGTTTCTGGTAATTTTTATGTGTATTTCATTGTAATATATTTTCTTTCATTTCATTTCGAAAAGAATCTGGACCAATGGTATCAGAGCAGGTTGCTCTTGATAATTTTTCAATGCGTGTCCCCAACGAGGTCCAAGTATAGAAATTTGGGTCTCAATCTTTTCTCTCTTGAGGAAAACAACTCTTTCATGCCAAAGAGACCCTCTATGGAGGCATAAAAGAAAAATGGCAGAGCAAAAGCTTCTATTAACCTGTTTCTTGAGCAAGATTTTGTGCGACCGAGGGATGAAATGATGGAGAATTTTCCCCACATCCTTCAATGCCTATTGATAGAAACATGTGCATCTTCATCAAGCGACCAATTTGGATGAATGTCTCCCTTCAAGGTACAATTTAATTTTGATATTCCCATATTTGAAGGTGAGATAGAAGTGGATGCCTTAGAAAAATGGTTGAATCTGCCAGAATTTTATTTCTTTGTTCACAAATTTTTCGAAAGGGAAAATATCACCTTCGCACTCCTCAAGGCTCTCACCCATGTCCAACATTGGTGGAAAACTTACTAGGAGAAAAGTTCCACAGAGAAATTTGGAATATATGGAGTCGATCCCACTTGCGATTTTTTTGTGGATGTGATCAATGAAAAATACTACCCTGTTGATAACTATGAAGACCAGTACATGAGATGGACCACACCACGACAAGAGAAGAGCCAAACAATGTGGGATTTCACAAATACTTTCCATACCTTATGCACCAAGATGGGTATCAAAGACTCTGAGCATAATCTTGTTTTGAAATATCGTGGGGCTCTGCATAGGTACATCCAAACAAAAATAGATTTACTAAACATCTCATCATTGGGATCTACCTAGCGATATGCTATCAAAATCAAGTAGAAATTTAGGCACCAGAACAAATAGGAGTTCAAGTCTGCAAATTCGTAACAACCAAAGCATGGTAAAGACAACCCTAACAAACAGCCTCCCAACAACTAGTCCAAGACATAGGAAAAGAAGGGTAAAGGAAAGAAAAAGAATGAAATTCAGAAGTGGTGTGGCTTCCACAAAACCCCTGGAATAGCACTGATGAATTTCTCTCAAAACAGTCATTGGTGGTCGAGGTCAAAGAAAAGGTTCCAGACACTGAAAATAGATATATCATCAACATAGACCCCACTTTTATTGTCGTGAATGCAATAATTCAACCAGAAGAACCAATAGATCCTAAAGAGGGGGAGCACCTCTGCCATTCACATATGTGGATGAAGGGGATCCTGTTGCATTTGAGTGTTGATAGCGAGAACCAAAATAACCTCATATCAGTTGAGGTCATCAAACAGTTTGGGTTTCCGACAATACCACACTTGCATTCATACAACATCGGGTGGATTCACCAAGGATGAGATCTCCATGTTAGCTAGCAGTGTCTTCTTTCCTATGGCATCCAACCCTTCAAGGATTTGGTACTGTGTGATTTTTCCACTCTTTATTCCTTTGATGTTGTTTTGGGCCAACCATATATGTGGAAACATCACGTTTTTAATGACTCTCAACACTGTAGTGTGATTATAACTCCGGGGGTTAGATCTACAATATAACAAAGGTAGTTTTGACTTATGTTCCACCAAAACAATGCCACAAGGTAATCTCTCATATTGAGAAATTCATCCTCTTCACAGTATGCTTAAAGAATGCACAATATGTTCTGGATCGAATATAGAATACTTCATATATATCACTTGACATCTAGGAGGGGGGAGAATGATCTATGAGAAAAAGGGCATGAAGGAGGATTATATCTATACCTTGTTAGGGACCTTATCCATCCACAATTGGAAGAAAATCATTTTTATACCATGCTAAAGAAAAATATCAAAAATAAATTCAAGATGTAAATAGAAATTTATCAAAAGGGCCCTTAAAGAAGAAAATAAACCTCGTAAGGCTCCCAACTTGTTATTTTATCATTGAATATGAGCTTTCAATTCTGCCTCTAAATGTTGGAACATCAAGCATTGATGGTTCATCACTTATCTTGTAGGTTCAATCGGTTGAGAGGTTGACCTACATTTGGACATAGTCGGTTAGGTGATCGACCAACACACCACACTAGTCAGTTGAGTAGTTCACGTTCTTGTTGGTCATAAATTCAACCAGCGGTCGAAGATAGTTGGGCGATGGATCGACCAACCCAAAAATTGACTACGAGCTGGATGAATAGCTGGTCAGATCGATTCCTATCGAGTCGACTTGATAGAGCATATTTTGTGGAACCAACTCTAACCACTGACGGTTGTATGTGGACAAGATATTCCATATTATGTGTGAGTTGGTTAGATATTCCATATTCCATATTACCATATACCAGATGTGATTTGAATTGCACAATAGATCATCCAGATACATATGTGTAATATGAACTGTGATGTTATAGTCACAACAATTTGTTCTTAAGTATTGTAATGGTGTCTTTAGATGCCACCTTTGTTCTTCAAAATTGTTTATTCCTCTCCAGTTGTCTACAATATTGTGTTCTTTGTTTAACATTGTGTTCCATTTTATTCCCCAAAATGCTATCATATTTCATGGTTTGAAAACTTTGACCTGTTATCCCCAAACCTTGTTGAGTGAGATATTTTGTGTGATTGAATCTAGGTTAGTGGTTTGTTGATTGGAACTTATTGAACAAGAACCATTCTATATAGATATCAAAGATGGCTTTGAATATCTATCCTATTTTTATGCATGGATCAACTTATGTAGTTTCAGCTCCAAATATGAAAAATCTATTGAAAAGTATGAGACCATGGAAGTATACCAAGGTCACAATCCCAGATCGAAAAGTTGCTTCGAAAAAAAATTCCATTGATGAAAGAAGGATGAGGTTGTAGGGATCATCATGACCTACATCTCACAAGAATTGTTTTTTCATCTCAATGGATTTGATTGTTCGTATTTAGTCTAGACGAAACTGAACACCTTGTTCAATTGAGTTGAAGAAAGCCACATCATGAAGTGGGAGAAAGAGTTGATCTTGGTGGATTCTCATACCTTTGAAAGAATGAAGGACTATATAGTGAGTGTTAAATGCATCCAATTGAAGTTGAGAAAATATGGAGAGTACTACAATAAGAAGGATGAACAAGTCATTGGGATGGTCCTGATAAATTCGAGAACTCCATTTGAGGTGTCCATATCGACCTTCTGCACCAACTGGAATGCACACAAGCAAGTTGGTAAGGACTACTCCTTTGAATTTTTTTGTGAAATTTTTATTATTGATCAACATAGATTTCTTGAAGAAGTAAATCTTGGGGGTAAGCACCAGGAACACTTGATCAACGGTAAGGACAAGATGGATTCCAATAATAGAGTGTAGATTTATTCTTCTGCACAAAAACATGCATATAGTGATTAGGGACCCCTGAAACAACCATAACGAAATCAAAAGAAGAAGATATGTTGATACTGTGGAAATACTGGACATCTCGAGAAGAAATGCTTCAATAAGAGAGATGATTTAGAAGAGAAGGTTAAGAGGCTTGAAGGAGACGTGTCGACTATTCTCTGACCTATTGATAATTTCACCTTCAAAGATGGGACTTCTCAGGCCTTCATGTATCACACTATTCATAATGAACAAATTGTTGACTTTGGGTGCACTCATCATAAGGAGAAAGATGTCAGTTTATTCACAAGAGTGAATAAACCTAAATAAAGTAGAATGTATGTTTTTGATGATTTTTCTTTAGATGTTTTTTGTCAAGGTGATGTATCTTGTCAACATGATAAAAATTTTATGTCTATCATGTACCAAATCTTAGTTTCATTCTATTGTTTGTTGCTTCATTGACTCAGACTTGTAAGATTGTGGAATTTTGGGTAGATCGGTTCTATGTTTGGAATTTGAAAAAAGGGAAGTTTATTATCACTAACATGCTTCTAGAGATGACAGGTAACTTATATAAGCGTTGTGACTTGACTCGACCTGATTCTAAACCGATTACACTTATTGCTCACACTAATGAGAGAATTCGAATTTTGCATGAACAGATCAAACATGTAAATTTACAAAGCCTACAGGAACTGGCAACTTAGAACATGGTTGTTGTCTTATCGAAGGTGTTTCCCCCTAAAGTTGTATGTAAGGGTTGCGTACTTGGGAAGAATCATTAGGCACCATTCGACTTTGGACAGGCATGGAAAGAACATAACCTACTAGAACTGGTTCAAAGTGATGTTTTTTCTATCAATTTAGCTTCAATGGCAAGTGCAAGGTACATTTTTAATTTCATTGATGATTTATCTCACTTCACATGGGTCTTTTTCCTAGTGAATAAAAATCTTGTCTTTGAGAAGTTCAAATAATTCCAAGCCTTTGCTGAAAATAAATGGCATTGACCCATTAAGTGATTGAGATCAGAAAATGGTGGTGAGTATGTCAATCGACCCTTTGAATAATTCCTACTTCTATATGGTATTGACTGGTAGAAGTTGATTCCTCACACACAACACTAAAATGGAGTTGCAAAATTAAAGAATCAAACATTAGTCAAAATGGTTAGATGTCTTCTGCAGGATAAAGACCTTCCTCCTCACTTCAAGGTTGAAGTCGTGTATTGTTTCAATTATCCACTCAATCACATCTAAATTTGATTTGTTCCTTCCATGACTCCAATCGAACAATGGTATGGGAAGAAACCTTATGTTGGACATCTCCATGTGTTTGGATGTGTTGTCTAGGCTCACATTTCTGATGATCATCGAAGGAAATTGGATGAAAACATTCATGCTTGCACCATGAAGCGACACTCTGAAGATTCAAAATATTATCGTTTGTTTGGTCCTATCTGTCGAGATATTATTATCCAATGAATTGTTTGGTTTGATAAGAATTCTTCCAGAGTCAACTTGTTGAATGCCTCCTCTGTATTTTTGTAGGATGCTCCCTTTGATGATATCTCTCACACTGGTTATTTTTCTCCTCTATTCATTCCTTCAACAGGTTCATCGTACCTTGTTCCTATTTTGACTCAACCATTGATATCTAAGATAACTAGTTCTATGTATTTTGATTCAAATGGCTCACCAACTGTAGAACCTTCGACTTCTGATAAAACTACTGAAATGAACTACAACTCGCATATTTCGTGTATGCCCCTCCAGGATGCCAACATAATTGAGGTCATTGGAGATGCATCTTGGATGAAAGACTCAAACTCAGAAGAAACATGCCAGTGTTTCCCTCATGACTCGCATCCTTAAAACTTCTAATCATGTTACCTACTCTAATGTTCAGGGATTACTTGAATGGGAATAGGCCATGAATACTAATATTGATTCCTTGTTGAAGAATCAAACCTTAGACTTGGTTTCCTAACCTCATGGAAAGAACATTTTAAAGTGTCGATGGGTCTACAAGACCAAATTCACCTCTAACAATATTTTTCAGTGACATAAATCATACATTGTCATGAAGGTATTTTATCAACAAGAAGTAATAAACTACACTAAAAAAAAATTCCTTGTTGCAAATATGAATTCAGTATGATTTATTCTTTCCCTTGTCGCTCGTTTTGGATTGCAGATTCATCAAATGGATGTAAAGAGTGACTTTCTTCATGGTAACCTATCTGAACAAATTTATATGGAACAACCACTATGCATTGTGACGGATTCCAATTTGGTATCTTGACTCAAGAACCCACTTCATAGTTTGAAGCATCCTCCTTGGGTCTGATATGATAAGATTGGCATTTTCTTTCCTAGGCTTGGCTTTAAATGGTGTGAAACTGATCATAGTGTCTATGTTCTCCACTTAAATGGAGATACCTTGATTTTTCTTTTATATGTTTATGACATAATCATTACTGGTAATACTAATTCTCTCATATTTAGATTAAAGAAACAACTCGTTGACTCCTTTGACATCATAGATTTTGGCACTCTACATTATTTTTTGGGTCTTCAAGTATTACTACCGTGTGATGGTTTTTTCATTTCTTAGTCTAAATATGTAATGGATCTATTGAAATGTTTTAACATGGATTATTGCAAGCCTTGTACCACTCCTTTTCATTCTTGATGAAGATTACTAAAACCTCTCAAACATCAATTGTCGATGCTACTCTCTATTGAAAATTGGTTGATAGTCTTATTTATCTTACTCATAGTCAACTGGATATCTCCTTTATTTTTAGTGTGGTTTCTTAGTTCATGGAGGATCCAAGAGAAAGCCACTAGAAAGTAATCAAATACATTGTTAGATATATGAAAGGTACCACTCAATTCAGTCTCAAATATTGTCGTAGTTCAGATTCACTAGTTGGCTTCACTGACTACGACTTGGTTGGTGACAGAGATGACCAAAATTCCACTTATGGGTATGTGTTTTGATATAGCACTCAACCTTTGGTGTGGTCATGTAATAAATATAAGGTAGTATCTCTATCAAAAATAGAAGCAGAACATCTTGGTGTTGTTCAAGTAGGTACTAGAGTAGTTTAGATTCATCAATTTTTGGACAAGCTTGGATTTCCTGTTAAGACATCTACTAAAATATTCTATGATAATCAAAGTGCCATGCATTGCTGAAAATCATGTTTCTCATAGTAATATGAAGAATATTGAGCTCCATTCTCACTATTTGCAACAAGTGGTTCATAATGATGTTGTTTCTCTTGAATATTGTTGTACTGAAGATCAAGTTGTTGATATCTTCACAAAATATTTAACTAAAGTTATATTTATCAATATCCACACTTTTCTTGGGATTTAGGAATATCCAACTATGGGGGGGTGTTACAGTGATGTAATTTCACCTCCTAAATCTTCAGAGTTGTGTGTTGATGGGGAGGTTTCGGACCATCAAGCATCGATGTTTCATCACACATATTTTGGGTTCAGTCAATCAAGAGGTTGACCTACATATGGAAGTAGTCGGTCAAGTGATCGACCAACACACCACATTAGTCAATCAAGTATTCGACATGCTTGTCAATCCGAAAGTTGACCAACAATCCAAGATAGTTGGGTGGTGGATTGACCAACCCTACAATTGATTACGAGTTGGATGGATAGTCGGTCGATCATATCAGTTCCTGTCGAGCTAACTTGAGAGAGTAGATTTTGTGGAATCAAATCTGACCACCAACAGTTGTATGTGGACAAGAAATTCTATATTTTGTGAGTATGTTAGATATTGAGCCTATAAAATAAGACCCCTTGGGTGATTATCATATATTGAATGTGATTTGAAATTTCACAACATATCATGCAGATCAAGTTGTGCAAAATGCAGTGTGTTTTTCTGATCACACTACTTCATGCTTAAGTATTGTAATGGTGTCTTTAAACACCATCCATGTTATTCGAAATAGTTTTTCCCTCTTAAGTTGTCTACAATACAATGTTCTTTGTTTCATATTGTGTTCCATTTCGTTTTTCTTTTGTCAGTGAGTGTAGAAATCTATATTACTAGAAAGATTATGATACAAAAGGTGGGGAACCTGGTCTGCCTAGAAGGAAACCAGAGCAAGGGGTCCTTAGTTTCACAAGTTGATAGTAACGAGGGATAGTCATGGTCTGCCACCAAGGGAAACCAGATCAGACCTTCCATGTTCAGTTTCAGGAAAAACATACATAAAAGAATAGACTAAAACTTCCCCCTAAACCAAAGCGTGAAGGATATCTAAGCTAACCTGACAAATCCTGGCCTTACTGCCTATAGACTACCAAATCATTAATCTGAAACTGTTAAGTGTTTTTGCACCTAAGGGTGCTCCTTCTCTCCATCCGCCTAGCTCTTATTATATTCCTTCTAAGAGGTCATGCAAATCTTCCTTATTTGAGTTGGCGCACCATGTTCATCGGTAGGCATGATGTCCATGTGGTGGACATAGCGTACGTAGAGGTGGAATTGATATTCCAACCTATGCATATTGCATTTTTGGTCCCTCTCTACCTCTACTAATAGTTTGGTAATAGTTTCAATACTTCTCATGCAATGAAGGATCTCATCCAACATTGTCTTGTTTTCCTTGTTGCCCTCCTTACCAACTTCTTCCCTTTCTAAAACGATTTTCCTCATCAACATTTTAGTTAGCCACTCCACCTCCATCGTTTTTTGGTAGAGGGTTTCCCTGGGTTGTGTGGCCTCTGGATCAGTTACCTAGTCCACTTCTTGTACCAATGCCTTTCACGCTTTACCTTTTCACTTGTTATTTAATTCCTTTTCCCACCGGGTGATGGTTTCCTTCCCCTTCAATGCAACCATAGTTCGGAAGCCTCCCTCCACATCTTTCACTGCCTGTTCCATTCTTGTTAGCCATTGCGAACTCTTCTGTAATTCCTTCCCCAGGGGGTTCCTTTTCCTTCAGGTTTTCTTTAGTCACGCCATCCCACTTTGCGAACTGCAGCTCTTTTTCTGGTTACTCGGCTTGTTGCTCACTTCACATGTATTCTCACTTTCCCTGCCCTTGTCTCTGTAATAATCCCTATTGTTTCATTCCTTCTGTTTGCGTATATTTTTGTTGTCCTTCTTATTGAACTTTCCCCTCTGCGAGACTATCCTTTCAATATTGGTTTGCTCGTGGTGATGAGTGCTTTCGTCAATTTTCCTGTTAAGTCTCATATGATCATGATGGGTTGTCCTTTGTCCCTGTGCGATCACTACCATTTCTCACTTGTGATGTTCCTATGCTATTCTTTGTACCTGTACTTGGCCTGGTGGATTGATTTTGGTTATCATCAACCCCTCATGCCTTACTTCATTTGTTGCATGAAACTTGTTGCTCGACCTTTCCCTTGTTATTTCCCCACACCTCTTACTAGCGTACTCGCCTTGCTTCTGGTCGCCCGACTTCTTCTTATTGTGATCCTGCATGCTTATTGGTGGCATAGTGTTAAGAAATCCTATTCTACCTTGAGCCCTTGTACCTTCCGAGAGGCCTTGCTATGTCCTCCTCGATGTGACCTTCCATGCTTAAACTTCCTTCATGATCTTTGGCCACAAGGTGGTTGCAGATTGTTTTGAGTTGTCTGCTCAAAATTATTATCCATGTATCGTCTATTTTCAGGCCTTCCTTGTCAACCCCCTCGTTGGCGAGCCTGTCTGCTAGAGAATTCACTGACCTACCCACCCAGCGCAACTCCACTATATTCAGATTTCTCAAATGCTCCTGGATTTTCTGTAGGGAGTGTGAAAGGTGTCAATGGCCTTGAACCTTTCCCACTCTGGTGCCATTTTGGAGTATGTTCTCCATGCTTATAACTAGGGTGGAGTCACCTTCCACGATGGTGTTTTTCATCCTTTTGCGGCTTAGTATTTCAAGTCCAAGTTCCAGGGCTCCAAATTCCACTGAGTTGTTGGTTGAGTTTCCCATGCTCCCATCGTACAGTCAAATGATGTTTCCACCACTGTCTTTGATCACTCCACCTGCCCCAACCACTCCTAGGTTTCCTTTTGACCCCGTATCAAAATTCAATTTGAGGAACCCTGACGGAGGGGGAGTTCAGTTGCGGGTTGCACCCTATAGGTATGTTGTTGCACCATTCGTTTAGATGGAAAATATCTAGGATTCGAGAGTCTTGTTTTGTGAGTTGCGCTTTCTCCATATTGTCAGTGTGGATCTGCATTGTTTCTCTTATTTGAGAGACTATTGCCTCCTTTATCCTTTCTTTCGGTATGATTTCATTCTTGAAGATGTGTCGGTTCCATTCTTTCCAGATTTCCCAGATGATCATCCCTGACATTAGAGTCCAAAAAAGGTTCACCATTTCATTTTCATTGTAGCCCTCCATCTAGTTGTTGATGGTTACGTTGATGTTCCCCCGAATCTTATTGGATTGGCAGAAGATGAATACCGCCCAATCCCAAATGTCTGTTGTGTAACTGGATTCGTTGAGGAGGTGATTGGTTGTTTCCTCCTTGACTTGACAAAGATGGCAGTGAGAGGGACCTATGAAACCCATTTTCATGATGTTCTCCCAAGTTAGAATTCGGTTATGTGGAACTAGCCATTTGAACATTTTGATTTTTGGCCATTAGGGGATTTTCCAGATATTTTCCCCTTGTTGCTCCAAATTTTCTTGGTCCTGGCCTACGATGTAATAATGTGCTTCCTTTAAGTTGAATTCACCCCCATTTTTCCTGCCCGACCTCAATTGGTCCTCTTCTTCCAACACCCCAATTTTCCTTTTCCCCAATTCCTTCTCCGCCACTTTCGTTATTGTTTCTATCCGAGCTCTACTTTGTGGATAAGTTTGGCCCAGATCCTCCATATGGCACTGCCATCCCTTTGCTTCTAGTAATGATGAAATTTTATTTTTTCCTTTCGCAATCATTTCCTATTGTACCTCCTCCCTCTTTGGATTTTCCATTCTAGGTTCCTGTTACTAAGTGTCCTCCCAAAACCTTATTGTTCTAGCATTTTTGACTTCCTAGAAGCTGTGTTTTTGGATCCAGTTCTTATTTCACTAGGCGATATTCTAGATGGTTGATCCATCCCTTGTGCCTGTGAACCAAATTTTCTCTTGGTCCTTGGTGTTCGATCCATACTTGGCCTTCCAAAAGGTTTTCCCACGGCACCGAATTGTCTTTTACCCATATCCACCAGAGCTTTTCCCCATAGGCTTCGTTGGTTACTTGTGAGTCTTGTAACCCCAGGCATCCTTTTCATTTTGGTTTGCATACCTTATCCCAGGCTAGCAGGACCCATTTATTTTTATTCTTTATGCCTTGCCATAGGAATTCTCATTGGATTCCTCTTATCTTTTGTAAGATTCCTTTGGGGGCTAGGAACACTAACATCATATACGCCGAAATTGCTTGTAGAACCGTTTTGGTGAGGATAAGCCTTCCATCTAGGTTTAGTGTTCTATATGTCCAATTTTTTACCCTTTCCTGTAGTTTTCTAATAACTCCTTCCCACGTATCATTTTTTCAAGTGTTGTCTGTCAAGGGGATTCCTAAGTATTTGATTGGGAGCATTTTATGTTCAAACCCCAAAATGTTGTCCAAGTTTTGTTGGATAGATGAATTAGTGTTGAAGAAATATATCATAGATTTGGAGTGGTTGATTTCTTCCCCCGAGGCTTCCCTGAAGTCTTCTAATATTATTTTAAAATACTTTGCTTCCTTTACCATGGGTGTTCCATGGAGTAGGGTATCATCAACAAACTGTTGATGTGTCGAGTTTGGACAATTTTCAAATGGTTTGATGCCTTTTATTTCACTAGCTTCACTTGCTCTTTTTATGCTTCTCCTTAGCCCTTCCATAATTAGGATGAATAGGAAGGGGGATATCGGGTTCCATTTTATTATGCCTATGGACGGATGGAAAGGTTTGGTTGGGGCTCCATTTATTAGTAGCGAGTAGCTTGTCATTGATACTAGAGTTACTATCCAGTTGATCCTGTGTTGTTAAAACCCGAAAGCTTCCAACATTTTATCCATGTAGTGCCATCTTATTTTGTTGTAATCCTTCGCCAGATCCAGTTGGATTATCATCCCCCCTCTCCTTTGGATTTTTAGCGTGTGAATAATCTCATGGGCTTGGATGATATTGTCCAAGATTTGTCTTCCTTCCACAAAACCTGCTCGTTCCTGTGAGATCATTGTGGGAAGGAGTGGCTTCAATCTATTGCCTATGAATTTGGATATTATCTGGTATACTACATTACATAAAGTCATAGGCCTATAGAGATTTGGGGTCCTAGCTTCATTTTCTTTCAGGATTAGAGTGATCATTGTAGAATTTAAATCTTTTAAGATGGAATTCAATCTCATGGAGTCCTCCACCATCCCGTAAATGCCATGCTTAACCACTTCCTAGGAGGCTTTGAAGAATTCCATTGTGAAGCCATTTAGGCATGGGGCCTTTCCGTTGGGCATCTCCCTGACCACTTCGTGAATTTATTCGTTTGTGATTGGTTTTATTGGGCCCATATTCTTATCCTTTGTGACAAACTTGGGGATATGTTGAATTATTCTTTGTATTGCCTCGGATCTATCTTGGTTGGGTTCCTGGGCTATCCCCTAGAAATGAATGACCAATGTATTCTCAATTTCCTGCTAGGATTGTCTTTCGATCCCATCCTGATCCCTCATATTCAATATTTTGTTATGGGGTCTTCTTCCAATACTTTTTCTATGAAAAAACTTTGTATTCCTCTCCCCTTACTTTAGCCACCTTATTCTGGACTTTTGTCTTGACAGAGTTTATTCCTGTTGGAATCTTGCTTCCCATTCCTGGGTCATTTAAATATCTTCTTTTTTCTACTCCTTAGTGTATCCCTCTTCAATGCACAATTCATGTAGCTTCCTCATTCTATCCTTGATGGTTTTTTTCCCCTGGTTTATGTTTCCAAAGACTTCCTTGTTCCACTCCTTGATTTTTTGTTTGATGTACTGGAGTTTTTTGTAAAGTTTGAACATCCTTGTCCCTTGGTCCGATAGTTCCTCTCGCCACCATTGGTTGATGTTATCCTTGAAGGTGGGATGACCAATCTAGAATTTATCAAATCTAAATGGTTTGTTCTTTGGTGTGGTTTGAAAATTAGCTTCCAGTTAAACTTGCTAGTGGTTTGATCCCCCCAAGGGAGGATGTTGGAGTCCAAATTTAGTCCCTGGAAAATGATGGATTCAGACACTAAGAATATTTCTATCCTCGTAGCTACTTGGTGGTGATCTAGTCATTTTTTTTTCGAGGTGAATTGTCCATTTCTTGTCCTCATGTCCACAAGCTCCATTGTGTCAATGAATGCTGAGAAATCTTCTTCATCTCTGTCCAATCTCCTGGTGCCCCCTTTTTTCTCAGCGAGTGTGGTGATGATGTTGAAATACCTTACCAGGATCCAATGGAGGTTGCGGGTATGATCCTTTAGATTCTCTAGGTCTAGGAGCATTCTCCTTTTTTCCTTCATCACCTGGGGACCATACACATTAGTGCATAGAATTTCCTTCGTGTTCCCTATAATTTGGATGTTAATAGAAAGTGTGTTTCTCATGGCCTCTGTTGCAAGTAGGTTCACCAATTGTGGGTTCCACAAGGTGAGAATCCCTCCTGCCATCTGTTGGATTTAGAAAGAGAACATCTTGTACTTACTCCAATATTTTTTATTGATTGCTTCCATTCTGTCTAGATTGCATTTTGTTTCTTGAATGAAACATAGGTCATGTTGTTACTTACTCAGTCTATTTTTAAGGATTCATTTCTTTCTTGGGTTCTTTATTCCTCTTATATTCCACATTATAATCTTCATTTAAACATGTGGGGGGGAAGTTGGGGAAGAGATTTGTAATATTACGTGAGTCTCTCAGTAGGGCTCCTTGTTCTTGTAGGGCTACGTTATTTGATTTTCTTCCTTTCCTCCGTCGTTCCTACATAGGTGAGTGTTGTGGTTGTCCATCGCTTTTTTTGATTCCCAGGTGTCCTATCTATCCATGCATGTTCTTTATCCCTCTAGATTTTTCTTACTCCCTTAGGAGGAAGAGATATTGGATTCGATCAAGTTACTCTACTGGCACATTATCTACTCCCTGCCTTTTCCATTGCTCTAGAATGTTCGGTAGATTGATTCCTTCCCTTTCCACTATGTCTCTGAGATCTGGGTTTTTGGTTCCTACCTCGCTTGGTGTCATCTCTAAATCTTCATCTTATTCCTGCATTAGGGTGTTTCCATATTCGTTTCCTCCTTCCATAGCACTTGCGCTACCTCCCTATTCTCCCTTGTTTCTTGGCATTTTTGTGTTCTCGTGAGTTGATTTTTCACTTGCTTCCTTATCTTTATTATTTCCCTTTCCTCCTTCTTCCCCTTGGTTGGTCCTTCCTCTTCCTTTTGTTCTAATATTGGCTTCCGGGTTGCTTCCTATTGGGGCATTGTCGTGTCTTTTGTTTCTTCTTCTTTTGTGATTTGGCTTCACAAAATCGTCCTCATCCTGCAGTGGCTTGGTATTTTTCGCTTCTTGCTTTTTATTGAGAGGGAATTCCCTTAGTAGGTGTCCATGTTCATGACATATTATGCATCCAAATGGGATCTACTCGTAGTCTATGCTTTGTATCCATTCATCATCCCTAAACTCTAGGCTTATGGCTTCCGGGAGATCACCTGAAACATCCATCTCTATGCAGAGCCTTGTGTAGGATGTATATCAACCTTTTAGAGTAGCTTCTGATGTCTTGACATATTTTTTTATATTTTTCCCCATGGATTTAAAAGTGGATGGAAGTTATTAGTCTAGTTGTAAGGAGTAAATCCTTAGCTAGACTGGGACATTTTTAAAGGTTTCTTTCTCTGGGGAGAAGTTTTCCTTCCATGGACGCATGTACGGCCCCGATGAGGCATGGAAATATTCCCCCCTCTAAAATAATTTATCCCTATCCTCTAGGTTCATAAAGACTATTGTGAAGAATCCTTTTGATCCCAAGTGGAGTTCCACTTCTGCACTTGGCTTCCAGTGGTATTTTATCTAGCAGCACAACTTTTTTTTCTGTGGGCCACAAGCTAATGAACTTTCATATCAGTGCATGCATCTTCATCTAATCCCGAAAGAGTTGTGTTTGGGGGTATTCCAGTATAACCTTGGGTATTAGTGTCTTTTTAGGTTTACATGGTTGTGCCCATATACCCCACTAGGGTTCATAGCTTCTTGCGCACTGCTCTAGGCTTCTATGTCTTCTTCCCCCACACGTTCAATTTTTTCTTGGTTTCCCTCTTGATTCTTTTCTGATCCTGATCCCGAGCTTCCTGTCAAAGTTTATTTGAAACCGATGCCCTTTGTCCACCACTACCTACTTTTAGGAGGGGATTCTATTCCCTCCCCCTTTGGTAACCATGCTGGCCACTGCAAAAACCGCGACTGTTAAACCCTAGTTTGAATTTTCCACCAGCGTGTTTAAGTTCTCAGAATCCTACAAAATCAACTGGAAGTTTATTTTGTTATCCATATTGTGCTCCATTTCATTCCCCAACACTAAAAGAGTTATTTTGTTCCTCCTGGTGGAATTTGAGAAGCCAAATGTTATATGGTTCCAATAATATATGGGATAGGGTCAAAAGGTTGTTTGAAGTATGGGAAAACTATTGACACATTGGGATTTGTTGGCTTTATATATTCTAAGAAATTCTGGGAGAGATCAAAACAATTTTCCTTACTAATTTTTTTTGTTATTGAATTAGGTATCTAGACAAATTTATGTTCAAGGATTGGTGTCAAAAGATATATACAATAATTTCTATTTTCTTGAAGATGATATAATGTCCTTTTTGCAAGGGTATTTATATCCATACGTGTGTCGAGGAAAAAAGGGTCATCTTAGATGGAAAACTAAAATTTACTTTGAGTAGAGTTTAAGTTTTAGGAATAAGATAGAGGAGGGAGACTTGATAGATGTTGAACATATAAAACACATTCTAACTTAAATGAATAGCAATTCACGTGAATTTGGGGTCTTAAGAAACTAGATAGATTTCTAGTCTCTGAGATTCTTTTAAATCAAATAGATCAGATAAGATCTTGGGTGGATATAGGGGAAGGTTCATATCAATTGAATATTCTTATCAATATGGATAAAAATGATTGTAAGCTAATTATCCCTTTCAASATTGATCCTCTTTGGATGGAGGCAGAATATTTCCAAGGTTTGGTCAAGAAAGAGTGGGTTAAGTATGGTTATGAATCTAAGGAATTAKCCATTTTTTAGTTTGMAACTACATTAAAGAAYRAAAAGGGAATAGTGGKATCYYRGGRTTAAAGTGAAARAMKAGCATGGATAGGAAGCTGAAAATTAGTTGATAAGGAAATTGTGGATATGTATGATAAGAATGAGGAAGAGATATTTGAGGAACATAAATTGAAATTAAAATATTTGGAAATGAATAAGAGAAGAATGTTAGAATGGAGAAACATGGAAGTGTTATTTGAAAAGAGATATGAAAACACAAAAAAAAACTTAACTATGATAATACCAAGAAAAATATTAACAACATATAGAAAATTTGAGATGTTCAAGTACACATAGTTATAAAATTATCAGAGATAACATATTTAGTGGTATCATACTTTCATTCAGTTTACAAAGAGATAGATAGGGAAAATAACACTAAAAATATAAATTTAGGAGATATTGAATAAGTTACGAGATCTAGTAAGATGTTAGGAGATTTCAATTCCACATCCCTACATTTTATCCCCAAAAATGGTAAGACTAAATAATTTGATGAGTTTAGGTCTATTTCTTTGTTGGTAGGAGAAGATCAAGATGGTATTAATTATATAAAAACAAACTAGACTTCTATGGTTATCAATTTGGACTTATTTAATGAATATAATAGAACAAGTTGGTTATAAATCAAATTGATGTTGCTTCATGTAAGATTCAATCTCTCAATGATTAAATTTACAATGGGTTGTATCACTTTTGAATCTTTTTTATTCTTATGAATGGTTTCAAATCCAACATTTTTAGATCATCTAATGTCCTAAGGAAAATTTATTATTTAGTTTCAGATCATGTTGTCATTGATGCCAAAGGATTGATATCAAAGGAACAACATCTTTTCATAGTATATTTATGTAGTGATTGATGGATCATGTATTGTCCTTGATGTAAATGGATTGATCTCAAGTGGAGTCATAGTCATATGATGAGATGCATAGATAAAGATGGGTCGATATGGTTTCATTTATATATGATGCATAGATGAATATGGATCAATGTGTTTTCATTTGATGCATAGTGGGATTGATGTAAAGATGACTCATTATTGTCTTGTCATGGTTGTACAAATGGATGAACTCCAAAGTGCTCCCCTTATGATGAAATCCCACATGGGAAGACACTTTGCGGTGAACTCCAAAGTGGTCCCCTTATGGTGAAATCCATCATGAGAAGATGATTTGTGGTTGCGTTATCCTAGTAGTATGGTTAGAGAACCCATGCATAATTGTGGAATAATGAAATGAAGATCTATGAATTGGAGAGTGAAACTATCCTATATGGACAGTGTTTGTCAAGCCATTTCTGGTGGTATGTTGAACGTCACATAACTACTCACAGTTTGAGAGTTATGGCCTTACAAAGTTGAAGGACCCTCATATGTTGGCTTGAATCCCCCAAAAGGTCAAAGAATTCAAAGTCTTGCAAAGAAAAAATTATTTAAATAATAAAGTGAAGTGACAATGTCAAGGAGGATTATTTAAATAATAAAGTGACAAAGTCAAAGAAGATTATTTAAATAATAAATTGAAGTGACGAAGTCAGTGAGGATTATTTAAATAATAAAGTGAAGTGACAAAGTCAAGGAGGATTATTTAAATACTAAAGTAAATGGAGAACTTTTTAATTATGGAAAGTGGTTATAAGAAGATTAACTCAAAAATGAGGAAAATAGGTTAAGTGGTCAAGTAGCTGTTGGATATATGGACAAGTGGAAAATTGGGAAAAGTTGGACATAGGTGACTATGTGGACAAAGTGGCCTAGAATATGCTTCTAAGGAAGCTACTTGGAGAGAATAAATAAGAAGCACGAGTCTCTTGTGAAAATCATCTCTTGAGCATAGCTTGAAGATCTATTTTGAGAGAGAGAGTGACTGGAGGATCTCATGGACGCATCAAAGTTTCCATAAGTCTAAGATCTTGACAACAAAAGTTTCATAAGTTTAGAAACCCTGGTTTCTGAAGGAGTACGCGAGCAACAGTGGGATAGAGAGAATACATATGTGGGCTGCAGTGATTTAGAGAACATACACATGCAGGCTGAAGAAGGACAGAGTGTGTACAATAGGTGGAAGTAATGAAGACTTGAGTGTGAGCTGGTGTTGGGTTCTTGAAGTCTAAAGAAGTTTCAAATCTACATTCTATGGGCTCACATCTTCCATAGAAACTCTGGTATGGCTACATAGTTGTCTTGATATATACTCTTGCTTATTGTGTGGTGAATACTTAAGGCATTATTGGTATGGTTGTTGTGATATGGTTATGTTGGTTGATTGATAGAGTGAGAAACACTCTTATGGTTTAGTACTGAAATGATTGCCATAATATACTAATTTCTTATACATGATGAAGTAGCATTCATATTGTATGGTTGAGGAGCATGAGTAAGTTGTGGGAGAGCATAGATGTCTTTTGATTGGTTATGGTTCATATTGGACAATGAAAGACAAAAGTATATGTGACTAAACGCGCAAAGGATCTAAGTTTTTCATAGAGAGAAAACCCTAATTACTCAAAATGAATACACAGGTTGTAGTATAGATTGGTCATGTAAATACATCAGTTGTACTACTAGTAGGGTTTTTACATATGCATGCTACATTACTGATAGGTTGCACACTCATTGACATATTGATATATGTTGAGGATTGATTCCTCTTCTTAGTTTGTGTTGAGTTGTTTAAGTTGAGCCTTTCATTGTAGACCTAGTGCTCTTATGGAGTTGTAACTCTATTCAGTTGTTGTTGATAACCTAAGGATTGTAGTCCGTAATAAAAAGAAATTGGACATACATATTATATTGTTTGTGTTCCTTGTGGTGATGAATTATTAATGATATTTGTTCCTGGTATATGTTACTAGTGTATGTTCACATTTAACTGGTTATAAATGACAACAATAAGTGATGAGTAAATGGTGATTTCGAACTAAGGAGTTTTGTGAAGGGGAAGTTTTAGAAATAGCCCTACACTAATTCACCCCCCCTCTTAGTGTGGTCGGTGTGTCCAACAATTGGTATCAGAGTGGGCCTTCATTATAAGCCTTAACAATCTTGGAGGAGATCCATGGACACAGAAATGGATGATGAGGTTCCAATCCTTGATGAGGAAAATTATTCTACATGGAGAATAGAAATGAAAGTGCATTTGAAGGAAATAGGAGTGGGTGAAAAAAATTGAATAGTCAGAACATAATGGAATCCTTAAGGGAAGCTCAATTTTTTCATCTTCAGAAGCATACATGGGTTACAATGATATCAGTTGTGTACATATGCAAGCTAACCTATGAAAAGTTCACATAAAAACGTGAACTATATCTGCAACAGGCCGTGTATTTGTGGTAAAAAGCCTTGGGAAAAGGACTATGCATATGATTTGTAGCATGGTATGATGGCATAACTCTATGTTGTAGGGTTTGAAATTGTTTGTTGTAGGGTCTGACATGTCTGCTACAGGTTTTCATGATTACATGTCGGCATACATAATTTTTGTATGCATGGTGGTGATATATGTTTGAGTGTTCAAAGACTATGTTAGATGCATGATTGGTACACTTTTGGTACATTTTTAGAGGAACCTACTAGAAGTATGAATGGAACATGTTTTATGGTGGATATGGAATACATGCATTAGGACACATCTTGATTGTATTTCATCTTGTTGTGGTATTGGTGCATGTTTGATGCACTTGCTTGGTACAAGTGGTGATACATGTTTGGTGCATTTTTTTATGTATGGATGATATACTTGAGACACTTCATTGATTAAGATACATGATTGTGGAACTTGTTTCTTGGTAGAGGTATATCACAAGTGATATGACACTTGTTTGAGGCATGTGGTTGGGATGTTGGTAGAGGCATATGGTTGATGCACTCCATTGATGATATCTTATGGAATATGATATGGTATTGATGTACATAGTTGATGTACATGGGTATTGTGCATGGTTGGCAAAGGATATACTTGGTTTATGTTTTGTTCATGATTCTCTATTCATTGTTGACATATATTTTACTTCATGATGTATGGTATGGAACACGTTTGATGCATGGATAGGTCCAAGGATTGTCATAGAAAAATCAATTGATATATGTTTTGATTGAGCAGTAGCATTTGCAGCAGAAGAATATTGTTCATATTCCAGAGAAGATAGGGGGGGACATACCCATAGGGGAATTCATTATTCTTCCCATGATTCCAGGAGGAGAGATTTATCAATTGCAAAGATAAATGCTTGAAAAATAGACTTATACTTGGAGAAAGACCACATAGGCATAGTTCCAGGGGGAGCGATGGTCACAAGGGTAGCATGAGATATACATCATAGTGATATCCCTTGCTCAAAATGGGAGAGATTATTCAGAGGAATATAAAAGGAATTCATACAGGGGGGAAATACCCAAGGAGAGTTTAGGTAGGGGGAGAATCCCCAAGGGGAGAATGACCCTTTTCCATTGATGTCAAAGGGGGAGAGATAGTCACATTGATGTCATTGAGATACATATTGATGTAGAGAAATTCCTTGTCTACATGTTTCCATCAATGATTGGTGTTGACATCAATGTTGGTATTGCCATCAATGCCAAAGGGGGAGATTGTGGGATCATGTTGTCATTGATGCCAAAGGATTGATGTCAAAGGAACAATGTTTTGTCATAGTATATTGATGTAGTGATTGATGGATCATGTATTATCCTTGATGTATATGGATTGATGTCAAGTGGATTCATATTCATATGATGCGATGCATAGATGAATATGGATCGATATGGTTTCATTGATATATGATGCATATATGAAGATGGATCAATTTGTTGTCATTTGATGCATAGTTGTATTGATGTAAAGATGACTCATTATTTTCTTGTCATGTTTGTAAAAATTGATGAACTCCATAGTGGTCCCCTTATGGTGAAATCCCTCACAGGAAGACACCTTGCGGTTGAGTTATCCTAGTAGTATTGTTAGAGAACCAATGCTTGGTTTTGGAATAATGAGATGAAGATCAATGAATTTATTAGTGAAACTATTCTAGATGGATAACGCTTGTCAAGCCATTTCCGATGGTATGTGGAACTTCACATAACTCCTCATGGTTTGAGAGTTATGGCCTTACAAATTTGGAGGACCCTCATATGTTGGATTGAAGCCCCAGAAGATCAAAGAAGTCAAAGTGCTTGGAAAGATGAAATTATTTAAATAATAAAGTGAAGTGACAAAGTCAAGGAGGATTATTTAAATAATAAAGTGACAAAGTCAAACAATATTATTTAAATAATAAATTAAAGTGACAAAGTCAAAGAGGAATATTTAAATAATAAAGTGAAGTGACAAAGTCAAAGAGGATTATTTAAATAATAAAGTGAAGTGAAAAAATCAAAGAGGATTATTTAAATAATAAAGTAAGTGACGAAGTCAAGGAGGATTATTTAAATAATAAAGTGACAAAGTCAAAGAGGATTATTTAAATATTAAAGTGAAGTGACAAAATCAAAGAGGATTATTTAAATAATAAAGTGAAGTGACAAAGTCAAGGAGGATTATTCAAATAATAAAGTGAATGGAGAACTTTCTAATTATGGAAAGTGGTTATAATAAGACCCTAAAATGATTAAAATGGGTTAAGTGGTCAAGTGGCTATAGGATATATGGAAAAGTGGAAAATTGGGAAAAGTAGGACATAGATGGCTATGTGGACAAAGTGGCTATGTGGAAAAAGTGGCCTAGAAGATGCTTCTAAGGAAGCTACATGGAGAGTATAAATATGAAGCAAGGGTCTCTTGTGAAAATCATCTCTTGAGCATAGCTTCAAGATCTATTCTAACAGAGAGAGTGATTGGAGGATCTCATGGATGCATCAAAGTTTCTGTAAGTCTGAGATCTTGATGAAGAAAGTTTCGAAAGTTCAAAAACCCTAGTTTTTGAAGGAGTACGCGAGAAATAGTGGGACAGAGAGTGTACATACACAGACTGCAGTGAGATAGAGCGCATACACATGTGGGCTAAATGAGGAAAAAGCATGTACAACAGGTGGAATTCATGAAAAATTGAGTGTGATCTGGTGCCAGGTTCTTGAAGTCTAAAGAAGTTCCATATCTGCATTATCTAGGCTCAGATCTGCCATAGAAACTTTGGTATGGTTACATAGTTGTCTTGATAGATACTCTTCCTTATTGAATGTTGAATGCTTAAGGAATTCTTGGTATGTCTGTTGTGATGTAGTTATGTTGGTTGATTTATAGAGTGAGCAACACTCTTATGGTTCAGTACTGATATGATTGCGATAGTATACTGATTTCTTATACATGATTAAGTAGCATTCATATTGTATGGTTTAGGAGCATGAGTAAGTTGTGGGAGAGCATAGATGTGTTGTGATTGGTTATGGTTCAGATTGGACTATTAAAGACAAAAGTAGATGTGAATGAAGGCTTCAAAGGATCTGAGTTTTTCATAGAGAGAAAACCCTAATTACTCTGAAGGAATACATAGGTTGTAGTATAGACTAGTTGCGTACAAACATGAGTTGTACTATTGGTAGGGAGCTTACATACGCGTGATGCACTATTGACAGGTCGCGTACTTCTTGAAAAATTGGTATATGTTGAGGATTGATTCCTCTTCTCAGTTGGTGCTGAGTTGTGTAAGTTGAGTCTTGCATTGTAGAGCTGGTGCTCTTGTGGATTTGTAACTCTATTCAGTTGTTGCTAATAACCCAAGGATTGTATTCCCTAATAAACATAAAATTGTACATACATATTGTGTTCTTTGTGTTCCTTGTGGTGATGACTTATTAATGATATTTGTTGCTAGTATATGTTACTAATCTATGTTCACATTTAACTGGTTATAAATGATAGCAATAAGTAATGAGTAAATGGTGATTGCTAACTAAGGAGTTTTGTGAAGGGAAAAATTTAAAAATATTCCTATATTGATTCACCCCCCCTCTTAGTGTGGTCGGTGTTTCCAACATTTATATCCTTTAGTATTGATTTTATTTATTGAAGGTTTGAGTAGGGATATTATGGATGTAAAAATATCAAGGATCATTTCATGAATCATAATTGACAAAACATTATCTTTAACTCATGATTTTTTTTTATGATGTCTTGGTTTTTTTCTAATGGTAGTGTAAGGGAAGAAAGAAAGGTATAAGAAAATTTTTATATGTAAGGAGATACTACATGAATGGTACTAGACATGTATAAATCCCCAATCTATTTAAATAATATGGAGGAAGAAGATGAAAATAGGTTGGAAAGGATATTCAATTCAAAATTTGTAAGGTTCCAATAAGTTTTTAAATAATTAATCCTGTTTGAAGGACAAATGGATATGGCAGAAGATATTTAGGAAGGTTAATTGAAAAAGTGGAAGCTAGAGTACATAATTGGTTTAATAGATTGTACTCTATAGGGGGAGAATAGTCTTAGAAAAATTTATGTTGGAGACCATTCCCATGTTTTGGAATTATTTGGCCTATATTATTAAATAAATTCTAGAAAAAACAAAAATGTCATTTTAAATTCATTTGGTATAGGAAGAAAGAAAATGATGGAATCCCATTGGTTAAATGGAAGACTATAATTGTACTAGATTAACTTCTTTATTCGATTTCCCCCTAAATGGTAGGGGTGAAGGCGGTCGCTTTGCAACACTAGCCACTGCCTCCCTGCTTTGACCCCCTCTCTTGGCCCCCCATGGCTTCAAAAGGCCTGGTTTCAAATCCCCCTCGGACTTCCTCAACGAGGTTGTAGATTTCAAGGAACTAATGGGTTCACTGGGTACTCCTCTCATGTGCCCCAACACCTCCTATTTCGTGAAAAAGCTAGAACATATCCATGAAGTGACGATCCCTTGTATTGAAGTGAGAAGAAAGGCTCCCTCCTTTTCCTCCATAACACTTCTAGGTCAGTTCATTGGGTTATGTCCTTCACCGCGTTAGATTGATCTCTGGATTGAGAGGAACTAGAATCCATTGGTTCAGGAACGCATTAATCATTTCTTCTATGCTAAGGGATTCTATATATTTTACTTTGAGCACAATGCAAATATAGATCTCATTTTCAAAAATGGTCCTTACTTCTTCGGCCCAAAAGGGTTATACTTAAATAAATGGACTCCATATTTTAACCCAGAAAATGGCATCCCCTCAGTTGTCCCAGTTTGAGTGAGACTTCCCCACTTTCCTTTTCACTATTGGGGCGACGAAGTTTTAAAAATTATAGGTGATACTCTGGGAAAATTCATTGACAGGGCTAAACCTAAAACTAGTCTGTACTCCTATGCTAGGATATGTGTAGAAGTAGATCTAGAAAAAGGGATCTTAGAGAAAATCGAGTTAAAGTTAGATGACTGGACCTATATTTATAAGCTATATTATGAGTATCTCCCATTCAAATGAAAGTCCTTCGATGAATATGGTCATTTTGAAAAAACAATCCCCAGTAACAAACAAACTCAAGAAGTTGATGCAGCACAACAAGGGGAAGGTTGGAAACAGGTTAGGAAGAAAACCAATAACGACAATGAATCAGGCTCTGGTCCCAACTCCACAGGATCTACCCCCAACCCACGACCCTCTTCTAAAAACCC
>JZKD02S1592566.1:10728-30249 GCA_000966675.3 Picea glauca
TACTCTTACACACTTTTCCCTTGCTTCTATGGTGATGCCAATGGATCCACTCATCCTTGACATACCCAATAGGGTATAATTGGGACTTGATGAGGGTTTTAAATGCCTCCCACTTAGTTATTGGGTGATCAGTCTCTAGGATAAGTGTTTCAGTGTGGATTTCCCACTAGGTTAGGGAATGGCCCTCTAATTTTAGTTGGGAAAATGAAATATTTTTCTCTTCTCTTATGTTATGGACACTAAAATAAACTTCTAAATATCGTAACCAATTATTCAATGTAACAACATCAATAGACTCACCTTGGTAGAGTGTGATGTCCACTTTCTCTTCCATTTCAAATAAATATTGTGAAGAAGTGATGACAATGGAGATTAGTTTCTCTTGCTCTTTTTTGGATGATTTTCTAGGTCTCCAATATCTCCCATTTTCTTGTCCAATCCAACTTCTAAATTAGAGCCACCAACCTCTCCAAAAGGTCCAAATTTTTTGTCTAGGGCCACCATGAGGAGGGCCATGTTGTCATAAATATCAGTGAATTTTTCTTCGAGCTTCAAAAATATATCCTATAAACTCATCTCAAGGGTTTTTATGACTAGACTCATCCACTATGGCTTGGATTCTAAGATTTCCTTAATCCAATTCCTAGATCCTACAACTTCCAACAAAACCCCCAAAGAAAAGTTCTCTAAAACTAATTTGATCTATAAACTACCATGGATATTCCACTTAAACAATTCATTAAAACATGACTTACAATATTCTTAAATATTTTATTCTGTAGTTTACTACCTTAGATCTTATATTTAATATTGCTAGAAAAACACTTAAAATTATGGAAATAATTGAAACCTAAATGAAAGAAACAATAAAATGAATATGTGTACCATCCACACAAATGAACACAATAAGTGACCTCGGAAACCCAATATGGGAGAAAACCCAACTAAAAGGTGAGGCCTATTCTCTACTTTCCTTTTCTTGATTATGAAATGCAAGTACAAATAAAGGGGCACTCATTATGGAGTTGCCATGGGAACCGTGGCTTGAAAGGTTGCTACAAAATTTTCCACCTCTTTATTATTGAATATCCAACACCAATATGCTCTACTCAATTTTGGAACAATAAACAAACCAAAAGAATGGAACCCCTCCTTTTCCTAGCAGCCCAGTCGTTTACGGTTACGGTTACGGTTTTTGTATGACTCAATCCTCAATTAGTGTTAGTGTTTTGAACCCCCTAGAATATTATTGAAATTCCACACTTGAATATCCTTTCATGTGTGAGTAATGGGAGATGATGTAATGTGCCTCAAGTGGGAGAATATTATCTTTAGTGTCAAGCGTGAGTCATAATGAATACATAATGTGCCTCACACATTTAGTATTCGCAAGGATTTGCACAAGTTGTGCAATTTCAGCTAAGATAGAAAATAATTTGTATGCACACCATGTTGCTTCGCTACAACAACGTCACATAGATGGTGATATATCATTACGCCTTGTTGATAAAATGGGGATTACTTTTGTGCAAAAGAACATTACTTCCATTTTGTGTAAATGTTACATCATTTGATTTAATAAGAGTATTGTGCAAATTGAGAAACTAACTAGTACACTTAGACGCCATTACTTGATAACTTGCACCCTTCAAACTTATTGGTATAGGAAAAGTTTAAAACTTCTTGGTAGATTAGCTTAAGGAGCGTATGATTTATTCTTGTTTCTAGATGATTAAATAGTTATGTTGAAGTAATTGCATAGGTGAATATTACAATGTTTTGTTTAGCTCCTGAGAAATTGTTAGTGATTGCAAAGTCATAGTAAATTACTTGTGCCATGAATTGATGAATGATGTATGATCGGTCATATGATTAGAATTATTTTTTGCCGGGAAGGAAATCGATGATTTCCCTTGCACCAAGGATTATGCTGACGATTAAGTAAATATGTTGCTTTGTGTTATGGACTAATGATGATGCCTAAATGATTACGCTTTAGATTACTCGCGCGCATTGTAACCATATTGATGTATAATTTCCTAAGTGCTTAGATTAATTGCACGCATTCATTGATGTTGATTATATTTAATTTGGTAATTAGATCGTGCTCGGACCTTGAAATTGTGTTGATTATTTTTGAATTCAATGATTGATTAACCGCACCTTGAAGTAAAGTAGATCTCTATTTTTGCGCCTTGAAAATAAAATAAAGTTGATTAAATTTGTTCATTAACATCTGTCGTTGTATGATTGATTTAGTAATTAAATTCTCTTGCACCTTCGAATTTATATGATGTGTGATTGGTTATTAGAACACTATTGCGCTATTGAATATAGTTTATGTTGTTGATTTAGCTAGTTGGTTTTCTACTTGATTGTGTTAGTGGGATGTAGACACCTCCTTGTTCCTCAGAACCGTCGCTAGCCCTGAGACCTTAAATGGTCAAAATCAATCGGATGAATCATGGGCTTGACGTTGCTTATGTGTCTTGGAGGTCATAATCTTGCAGGGTAGGTTGGGCGGGTAGTATATTTATGTCATCTTTATGATATCTCTATGTTATATTTATGTTATCCTTATGTTATATTATGTTGTATTTATGTGATGATTTGAGTGATTAAAAGTATTGATGATTCCAGTTGATCGTGATGAGTTGATCTTGCATCTCCATTTATGATGTTTGTTGATCATGTGTCGTTGTCTAAATGTGATGATGTATTGATTATGTGTCATTAATAATTATGTTGATGCATTGGTTGTGAAGTTATTTGATTACGACAATGAGTCGTTTTTAATCCTTTTAACTATGATGTTGTTTGATTACACTTTGTTTGAATTATCTGTTGACGTTATTTTCCTAATGTTATTTTTTTTTTACCTATTGTGCTTCGATTTTCTTATTTGTAATAGAGGGGTCATTTCATATGTCATCAGAGCAGTTTGACTCGCATGACTTGGGATCATTATGCCTTCCACTGTATCAAAAACTTGATTAATAACTTATTGCTAACTAAATTGAATTGTGTCCCTGCAGGTAATCATAGTTAGAGGACGTCGCGAAGGAAGATAACGTGGTGCTAGGGGAGGAGGTGTGACGCCTTTAGTAGCATCCATGCAAGAGGGGTCTAACCCCTAAGGAGAAGAACAATTCATTGGACAGGAGTAGTTTGTTGTGGGGGATGGGGTTGGGTTGATGAGGTCCTTTCAGAGGATGTCAGAGGCCTTGATTAACCGACTAGATAGAGATGAGGCCAGGGCACCTGTACCCCTTGAGGGTCCACAGCGTGCCCCAGTTGGTACTGGAAACATTCAAAAATAACTTGATAAGGTCAAGTTTCTTGAGTTCTTGGGTGCCACAGATGGTGCAGCCACTGAGGCATTGTTGGAGAACATGATGATGTGCTTCACACTTCACGACTACACCTCCAAAATGAAAGTCCACATGGAGATATTTCAGCTGAAGGGGAGCGCTCTTCTATGGTAGAAGACACTCTTACCACAACTGAACATGGTCGTCGAAGATGTGTCATGGTAACTATTCGAGGAACGGTTCTAGGAGAGGTATTTGTCAGAGGATTTCATTGAGTGCCAACTCAAAGAGTTCAATGCCTTGTGACAGGGTGGTCATATGGTGCATGAGTATGAGGCTCGATTCATGGATCTTCTTAGGTATGCTCTACATATGAACACCGAGAAGATCAAGGTCAACAAGTTTGTGTTTGGTATTAACATCAACATTCATATGAAAGTGAGGATCATAATGCCTTAGAAGTTGAACGATGCAGTCAAGAAGGCCCTCATAGTTGAGGAAGAGTTGATTAGCGGGGGACATGGTAGGATCTTGCGAGACGAACGGGACAGGTGACATCTAGTGCACAATAACATCAGACACCAGCTAGACATTCATCAGGGTTTCAAGATACTCCGAGAGGATCCAAGTTCACAACACCATGACAATCAACTCCTTAGTAGCAGACTCTCTATAGAGGACCACAACACCAACAACAACGTCATCCGTAGAAGAAACAATTTAGGCCTGTTCAACAGAACAGACCAAGGTTTCATGTTGGTGGGCCAACAACTTCTACTTCGGGGACCAGGACTACTGGACCAAACACTGGATGTTGGACATTTGGAGAGCCACATTTTTAGTGTGATTGTCTGGTTGAGAGGGCTAGAGAAACCGGGTCATATGCACACACTAAAATTGGATATTTGGGAAAGGCTCACCAGATTCATGTAGCGGTGAATAACCACCAAGCTGAGCACCAATCTACTATGCTAGAGACTTCAGGTACCATTTCTAACCATACCTTTAGTATTTTGATAGATCCTGGTGCTACAAAGAGATTTATTTCTAACGCAACACTAAAAATAATTAAGGTAAATGTAGTTGAGCAGGACGAGTTTAGCTACATGGAAATGGCTTCGGGTGCCAAGAAAAAGGTTGGAGGAAAGGTTACGGACTGCAGCCTCAACCTGGGAGATTTTGTAACAAATACCAACATGTACGTCATGATATTAGGATATTATGACGTCATGATCGATATCGACTGGTTGGAATCACATGATGTGATACTCAACTATAAGACAAAATGGTTAAGTTTGATAAATGATGAGGGATAGGGATGAGTGATTGAAGGAAGAAACTAGGGAGTTTCCTTAAGGTTCATTTATTCCCTACAACTATGGAAGAGAATGCGCAAAGGATGTAAGATATATGTAATATTAGAATTGAATGACAAGGGCATGGCAGAAGGATTAGAAAACCCTCTGGTAGTGCGAGAGTTTGCGGACATGTTCCTAGAAGAGTTACCAAGTTTTTTGCCCGAAAGAGAGATGGAATTTACCATCGACTTAAAAACTGGAATTGAACCGATAGCAAGAACACCTTATTGGATTGTGACCCCTGAGTTATAGGAGTTGGAAATGCAATTGAAGGAATTGTTGGACCTAGGACTTATACCTCCAAGTGTGTCACCTTGGGGCACGCCTGTTATTTTCATATGGAAGAAGGATGGGTTGTGGAGACTTTGTATTGACTATCGTCAATTAAACAAGGCAATGATCAAGAACTAGTATCTGTTTCCAAGAATAGACGATTTGTTTGACCAAATGAAGGGTGCGACTGTGTTTTCAAAGATCGAATTAAGATCATGATATCACCAGTTATGAATTAAGGAGGAATAAATTCCTAACACCACATTCAAGATGAGGTTTGGGCATTATGAGTTTACCATTTTATCGTTTGGACTGATAAACGCCCTAGGGGTATTCATGAGCTTGATGAATAGGGTGTTCCATGAATACTTGGACAAGTTTGTTCAAGTATTCATTGACAACATATTGATATATTCTTGGAAGACTAAAGAACATGGTGAACATTTTCACTTGGTACTATAGTGTTTATGAGAAAAAAAATTATACAGGAACTATTGAAATGCTCTTTTTATCATTCGAGGATTCATTACTTGGGGCATGCTATCTCCGACAAAGGAATCGTTGTGATCCAGCGAAGGTAGAAGCTAATATGGAATGTATTGCACCGACGAACATACAAGAAGTATGTAGCTTCATGGGTTTAGCAGGATATTATCAATGGTTCCTCAAACATTTTTCGAAAATAGCAAACTCGATCACAAAATTGCAGAAGAGAAACAAGAAGTTTGTATGGACCGAGAAATTCACGGAAACATTTCGAAGGCTCAAGGAGCTATTGACGACAACGTCGATACTAAAATTCCTCAACATGGACAAGGAGTTCTTGGTATGCACAGACGCATCCAAGGAAGGCTTAGGGAGAGTCTTGATGCAAGATGATCGAGTGATCACTTACATCTCAAGGAAATTAAGAAAGCATGAAGAGAACTACGCTACGCATGATTTGGAGTTATTTTCCATTATGTATTCCCTGAGAGTGTGGAGACACTACCTAATTGAATGGAAATTCAAACTAAAGACAAACCATTGTGGTTTGCAACACATTTTTACGCAAAGTGACTTGAACGTGAGACAAAGGCGTTGGTCAGAACTTCTTAGCGAGTACAATTTTGAGATTTCTTACATAAAAAGAACAGTAAACATAGTGGCAAATACATTGAGTCGGAGACCACACATATTTTCGGTGATACCTCTTCTGATGAATAGTCGAGAAAATATTCTAACTATATAACACGATGTTGAATGGTATAAAGAGGTTAAGGAAAATATCGGACAAGAAACCATGTTGGTACCAAAATTTGAACAATATACTTTGGACAACGAAGGATTGATGAGGTATAATGAACAGATTTACGTACTTCCTAACGACGAATTGAGAAATTTGATCTTAAATGAAGCTCATAGAGTAGTGTACATGGCTCATCCAAGAGTCACAAAGATGATGGAAGACCTTAAGCCCTTAGTCTTCTGAAAAGGAATGAAGGCAGACATAGTTAACTATATGGAAAGGTGTCTAGAATGTCAACAAGTAAGGGATGAACATAGACATCCAATAGGATTACTACAACCACACGCTATTCTTGAATCGAAATGGGAGGTCATTTCGATAGACTTTATTGTGGGATTGTTGTTGACAGCAAGGAGGCACGACTTGATTTTCGTGGTACTTGAAACTGTGATGAAGAGTGACCATTTTATTCTTGTGTGTACGATGTATCAGGCGCCAAACTTATCTAAATTTTTTATCAGCGAGATTGTGAGATTGTATGGACCATCACATTCGACAACTATGACATCGAACAATTAATGATCTCAAGGTCCAGTGGAACAATTACAGTCAACACTTGGCTACCTGGGAGGACACATATGATATGCACCAACAGTTTCCATATTTATTTGATAGCTAGATATTTATACCTTTTCAGATGCTTCATTTATTGCATTTATGTACTGTACAACTTTGGGACGAAGTTTAAAACAAGAGGGGGTGTATGTAACATGTCTATCTTGCGAGCACATGTTATTGAATTATTCTTTGAGGATACTTGCCTGCAAGTGATCCAGTTTTAGTATACGGTTGTCTATTCCGCTCATGGATTCCTATCATGATGTTGATGGATTATGATTTATGCTGTATGATATCTATGTATTGACAGATTCTATTGACGAGTTTCCCCTGAGTGTGCAAGACACTTGACATATTGAGGATGTTGATGGCATCATCAGACCTCCTTAGACTATGGATTGAGTCAGGGAGTGGATTGTATTGGTTTGAGTATTTCATTTATGCATATGTGAAATATGATCGATTATATTATGATGTTGTTTATGTATATTTGATATTGTTTCATTGATGGATGTAGGTTGATGATTTCTTGCTAATCCAACTCACATAAGTGGAATGGTTGGAATCACATGATGCGATACTCGACTGTGAGACGAAGCGGTTGAGTAAGACCAAAGATGAGGGACAAAGAAGAGCAATTGTAGGAATAAAACATGGAGTATATATGAGGTTCATTTCTTCCCTATATCTACAGAAGAGCATGCGCAAGGGATGCAATCTATATGAAATCCTAGCATTGAACGACAAGGGAATACAAAAGGACTTGAAAATCTTCTGGTAGTACGATAGTTTGTTGATTTATTTCCAGAAGAGTTACCAAGATTTCCGATCGGAAGAGAGATTGGAGTTTACAATCAACTTGAAACCCGAAACTAAACCGATAGCAAGAACGCCTTATAGGATGTCAACTCCTATTTACAGGAGTTGAAAATGCAACATAAGGAGTTGTTGGAATTGAGACTTACGTCCATGTGTTTCACCATGGGGTGTTCCTGTATTTTTATAATAAGTAAGGACGGGTCGTGGAGAATCTGTATTGACTATCATCAAGTGAATAAGGCGACAATCAACAACCAATATTCATTTCCTAGAATAGACGATTTGTTGATCAAATGAAGGGTGCGACAGTGTTTTCAAGATCGACTTGAGATTATTTTATTACCAATTATGAATTAAAGAGGAGGGTATTCCTAATACCACATTCAAGAAAGGGTTTGGACATTATGAGTCTATTGTTTTACGTTATGAACTAACAAATGCCCCGGCTAAATTTGTGAGCTTGATGAATGGGGTGTTCTGCAAATACTTGGACACATCCATTCAAGTAGTCATTGATGACATATTGATATATTCCCGGATGACAGAAGAACGTGACGAATGTTTGCACCTAATACTATAGTGTTTACAGTAACACAAATTACGGGAATTTGTCGCAATGCTCTCGAGGATTCATTGCTTAGGGCATGTTATATCCGGTGAAGGCATCATTGTGGATCTCGTGAGGGTAGAGGATATTATGGAATGTTTTTTGCTAACAAACGTGCCAAGAGTACACAAATTTTAGTTTTAGCAGGATATTATAGATGGTTCATTGAAGGTTTTTCGAAGATACCAAATCCGATCATGAAATTGTAGAAGAAAAACCAGATGTAGTACGAACTAAGAAGTGCGCGGAAGCATTTCAAAAGATCATTGGGTTGTTGGAGACAACATCGATAATGAAGGTCCCCAAATTGGACAGGGATTCCTTGGTATGCAGAGATGCGTCCAAGGAAGTTTTATGTGGATGATTGATGCAAGATGAACATGTGATCGACTACATCTCAAGGAAATTGAGAAGGCATGAGGAGAACTAAGCAACACATTATTGGGATTTATTAGCCATTATCTATGATTGGAGAATGTAGAGATACTATCTGATTGGAGGGAATTTCAAACAAAATATCACTGTGGAATACAACACTTTTTACGCAAAATGACTTGAACGCGGGACAAAAGCATTGGTCAGTATTACTTAGGAATTACGATTGAGATTAATTACATTGAATGAACAATGAGCATAGTGTCAGATGTGTTGGGTCGGATACCACACATATTCTCTGTGATACCTCTTCTGATGAATCTTCAAGAAAACATTCTAACTAAAAAATTCGACGATGACTAGTATAAAGAGGTTAGGGAAAATATCGGACAAAACACCATGATGGTACCAAGGTTTGAAGGTTATAATTGGATAAGGAAGGATTGTTGAGGTAATATGACTAGATTTACATGTCGTCTAATGATGAATTGAGAAGTTTTGAACCCAATAAAGTCTCATAGAGAAGTATAAATGGCTCATTCAAGAGTAACGAAGATGAGAGTAGACCTTAAGGCCTTATTCTTCTAGACATAGTTAACTACATGGCGAGGTGTCTAGAATTTCAGCAAGTGACGGTTGAACATAGACATCTGGCAAGATTAATACAGCCACACGTTATTTCAGAATCGAATTAAGAGGTCATTTCATTGGACTTTATTGTTGGATTTCCACTGACATCTAGGAGGCATGAATCGATTATCGTGGTAGTTGACACTCTGATGAAGAATGCACATTTTCTTCCTTTGCATACGATGTATCAAGCGCTAGACATGGCTAGAGTTTTATCAACAAGATTGTGAGATTGCATGGCATGCCAAAAATAATACTATCTGATAGAGGATTGGTGGCTACAAGAGGATACTGGACTAGTTACCAAGAGGCGTTGCGAACAAAATTGAACTTTAGTATAACATATCACCCGGAGACCGATAGGAAGACAGAAGGAAAAAACCAATTTTGGGAAGATATGTTGTGTATGTATGCAATGGATTAACGAAAATGTTGGGGAGAGTTCTTGCCACTGGTAGAGTTGGCATACACCATCAAATATCAATGTACCATTAAGATGGCACCATTGAGTTTCTCTACAAGAGACTGTGTCAGCCGCCTTTGATCGGGGATCGACTTGAGGATAGGGTCCTGGTAGGACTAGAAGTGATCCAAGAAATGGAAGAGAAATTGCAAACAATAAGACAAAGAATTAAAGAGGTGCAATATTGGCAGAAGAACTATGCTGATGCACATCGCATTGACCGTAGTTATGAAGTTGGCGATCGAGTCTTCTTGTGGGTGAAATCTCACAAGAGTTCGATCAATTTTGGAAGGGGTGATAAAATATCTCCTAGGTTTGTGGTACCTTTCGAAGTTGTGGGAAGGACAAGGCTCGTTTCCTATCGACTAGCCTTGCCTCATTCTTTGAGGCGTATGCACGATGTTTTTCATGCATATGTTTTGAGACATTATGTTAGTGATCCTACACGTGTCTGACATGATTTCCTTGCAGGTGTCAGACGAGGGTGCACTCACGACAGAGCCAATCCACATTCTTGACCATTTCATTCGATAGCTACAGTGTTGAACAGTCGATCAGGTCAAGGTCCAGTGGGACAATTATATTCCACACTCTGTTACCTGGGAGGATGCATATGATATGTGCCAATAGTTTCCATTTTGTTTGAAAGTTGGACATTTGGATATTCTCAGATGCTTTCTTCACTGCATGTATATACTGTAAAACTTAAAAAAAAAGTTAAAAACAAGAGGGTTTGTATGTAACATCCCTCTCTTGCGTGCACATGATTTGACTTATTCTTTGAGGACACTTGCGTGCAAGTGATCCGGTTTTAGTAAATGGTTGTTTCTTCGCTTATGGATTCTTATGATGATGTTGATGATTATGATGTTATGTTATTTATGTCTATGTATTGACATATGCTATTAACGAGTTTCCCTTGAGTGTGCAGGACACTTGACAGGTTGAGGATGTCGATGGCATCAATGGACCTCCTTGGACTCTGGATCGAGTTAGGGAGTGGACTGTATATGGTTTGGATATTTCTATTTATGTATATGTGACATATGATTGGGTATATTATGATCATGTTTATGGATAGTTGACATTGTTTCGTTGATGGATGCAAGATGATGATTGCTTGTTGATAAAACTCACATAAGGAGTAAAGGGGCCATGCAAAAAAACAAGATATTGAGGGAGAGGTGTGGAAACAACCCTACCACAGCCTACTAACACTCTTGTCGTGGCTCGAATTGTAGGTTAACGAATACCTAGTTTGAGACATCCATGATGTCATGAGGGAAGACTGAGACAGTGGCTCATGAAGATTCTAAGGAGTGAGAAATAAAGCAGAGTCCTTATTCCTTAGAGGCCCTTAGTATCTCACAAACTCACTTGAATGGGGTATTGAATCCGAGGGTTGGACAACTACCAAAACCATTTAAAGGCAAGTGGCACCCTTGGAGCACGTAGTGCGTCTTGAATGGCATGTCGCGTAGTTAAAATTTGAATCAAAGGTGAGTGACACCCTTGGAGCACATAGTGCGTCTTGAAGGGCAGGTCGCGATATAAAATGAAACTTGAGTCAATGAACCTAGGTTCCTAGAAAACAATAGTTTTTTTTTACATTGTCGTACTTAAATAATTATTAAATGAGTAACTTTTATTAATTATAAAATATCCTCAAAAATTCTAAGCCTAGTTTAAAATTTTGAGCCTAACTCTAAAGTGGGTAAGAAGACTAAAACTAAATTATAAATTAAATAAATGGGGGATGAAGAAAAATCAAGTTAGGAATTGAAAGAGTAAAAGTTATATCTAAAGTTTTAATTATATAAATGTGTGCAAGAGAACACGAAATTAGAAATTAAGATAAGAAAGGAAATACATGTAAAAATGAATGTGGAAGTGTAGAATGGTATATAGTCTACTCTAACTAAAGAACTTTCTTAAATTAAACAAAACTAAGTTTTAGAAAGACGTTAGTCAGCAAAAGGGAAATAGAGGGAATAAAGGGACAACTAGAAGTTATTTTAGGAGCGCTTTTAGGTTGGGTGAGGGAAATTGACATTTAATTTAATTAAATTATGGATTTATTGGTGCAACTAAGGGAACAAGTGACAAGTGTATGGGGGAATTAATTCCTAATTAAATTATTAAAAAACAAATTAAATGTGCAATGACAAGTTGTCACTAAAAAAAAATTATATAAAGGAAATGGAGGAGAGGGGGAATGGATCATGACTGGTATGAGTAAGGTCTGAAATTATAAATGGTTTTACTTGTGAGAGTTGGGATACCCATCTCAAGAGAGAGAGTGGTAGCTCTGTCTTGCGAGGTGAGCTAGGAGCTAGAGTATTTTGGTTGTGTTTGTGTGTGGCCCCTTTGCGGCTCAGGGGGATAAGGGGAGAGAAGAATACCCCTAGAGTTGGTTGGGAGGTACCAGTGAAGTCTCAACAGTTAGAAAGAGGACGAGGGAAGAGAACGCCAGTCTCCACGATCGTCATCAATCCTATCTTCGTCGGTCATAGTATTTTCATTTGAATTTGCATTATATCAATTTTTTATTGTGTATATGTTTTTAGAATTAGTTTATTGATTGATGGTCTGGAGAAGTCGGGTGGTTGTCAAATGCTTCCTACGCGACTTATATCACTTGCATCCTCTACGATTTATTAATTCTCTGTCTTTTAAACCATTCGTCTAGCATCCAAGTAACCCTGGTGTTCTAAAACCATTTTCCCAAAGAATTTAACATTGATTGATCATCCTCGCATTATGGTTCCATGCCCTGCGATTTTTATTTTATTTATTATTGTTCTTTTTTCATCTTTGACAGGTTTCCTTGATGTCCTTTGCATTTTTAATTTTTATTTTCCCATGGTGGACCTCTGCATTTGCAAGGAAGAAATCACCCAGCATAGATACTCCTACGGTGCCTTCACTTATATTAAAACCCTATGCCTCTTCCCAGAAATTTTAAACTCTGCGCCTTCAATCCCTTACTCAGTGAATTTACTTCATATCTCTGTGTTTTGAGGAGATCACAGGCTCTGCCCCTTCACACTAAGACTCAACTATTTTTCACCCGTTAAAGTCCCTAGCTCTCCCCTTAAAGACTCAACATTTCTCCCTTATAAATTCTCTGCGTTTACCTTGATTACTCGACGATTTTTATTCAAATGCCTAGCGATCATACCTTGGATTCCTCAACAAATTATCTCATATTACCCAACGAATGTTTCGTATTACCTAGTGTGTTTTACATGGTGCTTCTCTACGTTTTACCCCAAGGTTTTCGCCCAGCTTCCATCATCTGGAGTTTTCTCTGAGTTCGATTAATTCCTCTGCATTCTCTTTATGATATCTAATTTATTTTCTGTGTGGGTTAAATGTTGTTGTGTTTTTAAACCAATTCGCCCAGAATTTTCATGACCCTCCTTCCATTACGATTGGCATGGAAAACACCCAACGTGTTGGGGAAAAAAACACCCTGAGTCTAGCTTGATTCTCTGCATTTTTTTCCCTCCAAGGACTTTGCGTTTTTCCCTTCACAGACTCTGTGTTTTTCCCTTCTTGAAAACTATTTTAATCTTTTATTCAAAGGCAAATTTCCTTCCTTACCGAGGGAATCCATCCTGGATGTTCTCAGTAATTTTTGGGCGTGAGTACCTATGAGTTTTTTCTCAGCGACTTAGCATGTTTCTGCGTTTTGGGAGTCCAAGGCTCAAGACCTTGACCCTTTGACCCAATAATTTCATCTTACCCTACGTATTGAATGCCTGCATTGATTTTATACATTTTAATGCCTCCATTGGTTGCCTGCATTGATTGCTCACTTATTAAATGTATGAAATCTACCCCGATTCTAAATATTGATTTTAGGATGAAGTAATTGAATAACAAATGTATTGTGTAATGCAAAATTTAGAATGATAACCGTCCCTTACGATTTATCAAGATATTAAAGGCATATGGAGGTGGTTGCAGTGAAGAAAGGTTATATGTATGTTTGTAGTGTTTGTCATCTATTCTGCTTCGATATAAATTATGTAGGTTTTTAAGGTGTCTACTTTCTTTTTAATACTCATTACCCTGATTTGTCACACAACTCTTCACAGAGATAATGTGTCTTGTAGTTGGGAGCGATTTCTCATAATGTTGGTGGAGGTAAATAGAGTATTGGTAGAATTATATATAGTTTTTAGTCAAGATGGAAAAAGGAGTTCTCTAAATTGAATTATGTTGTAATAGAATTTCCTCGCACTATGTTAAATGATAGTTTAGGTTTTAAAAACTTAGCATTGAAGTCCTCTCTTAAGGCTAAATTCAGTTGGGTCCTCCTTAGAATTCCTTCCATGGAATTGTAAGGTGACCCTTGAACTATTTATCACTTATTGTCGGGTCTTCATAAATTCTTGTATGGAATTTTAAGCCAACCTTGAACTCTAGATTGAATTATTTTAGATAAGACATGAACCTCACTGACAACCTTTTATGGACATGTAAGTAGGATATAAATCATCTTAAATGTTGATGTGTAAATGATTGAGTAATTATACTTCTTGTGCGTAATGAAATTATGATGCAATGAATGATTGTTTAGATATTAGACTTTTTACGTGAACGAAATTTAATGTGACGGATGATTGCATCTATGCTAATGGATAAGTGGTTAGATTGCGTGGATTTATGGTCTAATATTGACGCATAACGTTTACGTTTTTTATTACTCATGCGCGTTACAATAACAATGATGCATTAGTAGTTTAGTAATAAAATTTCCTTGCGCGCCTTAATTTAAGTGGGCGTGTGATGGCTTCATAATTATTCTTTGTGCCTTTGAATTTAATGTTGATTAATCTCATGTCATGAATTTATGTCGATATGTGACTGATTGGGTAACTACTTGTCTCTTGCGCCATTACTTAAATTGACATGTGATTGTTCTAGAGTTTGTTTACTCTCGCGCGCAATGAATATTTAAATGTTGATGTACGATTGATAAAGATGATGATTAGCCTTGTGTCATGATTAACTGATGACTAGGATTGTGATTCATCTAGTTGATGTGGACTTGATTGTTAGTGGGATGTAGACACCTTCTTGTTCCTCAGAACAATCGCCAACCCTGAGGCCTTAATGGTCAAAATCAATTGGATCATGGGCTTGAGCATTGCTTATGTGTCCTGGAGGTCCTAACCTTGCAGGGTGGGTTGGGCGGGTAGTCATTTTATATTCATTATCTGATTGATCATTGGTGTAAATTGTTTCAAGATGATTATGATGTGCTAAGCGACAACGCTATTTATGTTTATGCGTCGCCATCCTTTTTGTTGACACGTTGAATACGACATTGTTGATTTCACTGTTGAGTAGTTTTTAATACTTTTACTCATGATGAGTTGATCTTGCATCGCCTTTCATGATGCTTGTAGATTATGTGTCATTATTTAAATGTGATGATGTGTTAATATGTTGTCGTTACTAATTATGTTGATGCGTCGGTTGCGTCGTTGGTTGATTACGACAAGGAGACGCTTGTAATTATTTTATTATTGATGTCATTTGATTATGTGTTTTGATTTATGTGTCGATGTTAATTTCCTAATGCCAAAAATTTCTTTTACCTTTGTGCTTCGATTCCTAGTCATAACATAGGGGACGTTTCATTCTACCCATGACGGTTTTGGAATGTTTAACCCCTATGTTTTCTCCATCCCAAATGATGCTTGACTGTCAGTATCTTCCCTAGAGATTCAACAAGTTTCAGGTTGTGTTTCCACTTTCCCGGAATGTGTGAAATATTGTTCACGACTCAGTATCTCCAGCCAATGGAAGAGATCACCCAGGAGCGAATCTTGTTGACCAGATTTAGTAATTTACTGCCAGCGACATTAATAAGCATTGTTATTCTTAATAACTGACAACATTGATGATGCAACTCACTTGCTGATAAAAATTTGACAAATAATTCTATGAGGAGCCAAGAATGAAAAAATTAGATTTTTCCTTTGATTTTCAACAACCTTCCTTAATCTATGCCACAGTCAAATCTTTTGTTATTTTAATAGGGTGTTGTCAAGAAGGACACATTTTAATGAGAGAATACTTACTTGACGTTCCTAAAGGCACTACACCACACACTCTTTTTACTTGAGAATGAGTTATGGTACTTGTAATAACAAATTATATCAACATTAAGGTTGTTCTCATTAAAATTTATGTAATAATTAATTTAATTGAATAAACATTTCATTTGGAAATTTTTATAATAGTGATTTTACTTTAATGATTATATTTAGGGTCAAGCATGAGTCATAATGAATACATATTGCGCCTCACGCGTTTAGTATTCGCAAGGAGTTGCACAACTTTGGTTAAGATAGAAAATGATTTTTATGAACACCATGTTGCTTCACTACACCAACGTCACATAGATGGTGATATATCATTACACCCTATTGATAAAATGGGGATTACGTTTTTGCAAAAGAACCTTCCTTCCATTTTTTGTAAATGTTACATCATTTGATTTAATAAGAGTATTACACAAATTGAGAAACGGACTAGTACACTTAGGCACCATTACTTGACACCTTGCGCCCTTTAAAATTATTGGTATAGGGCAAGTTTAGAACTTCTTGGTAGATTAGCTTAAGGAGCATAGGCTTTATTCTTGTTGCTAGATGATTAAATAGTTATGTTGAAGTAATTGCGTAGGTGAATATTACAATGTTTTGTTTAGCTTCTGAGAAATTGTTAGCGATCGCAAAGTCGTAGTAAATTACTTGCGCCATGAATTGATGAATGATGTATGATTGGTCATATGATTATAATTATTTTTCTCCATTAATAAAACCGATGATTTCCCTTGTTCCATGGATTATGCTGATGATTAAGTAAATAGGTTGCTTTGCGCAATGGACTAATGATGAAGCCTAAATGATTACGCTTTAGATTAATCTCACGCATTGTAACCATGTTGATGTATGATTTCCTAAGTGCTTAGATTAATTGTGTTCATTGATTGATGTTGATTATATTTAATTCAGTAATTAGATCATGCGTGTACCTTGAAATTATGTTGATTATTGTTGAATTCAATGATTCATTAATCATGCACCTTGAAGTAAAGTAGATGTCTACTTTTGCACCTTGAAAATAAAATAAATTTGATTACATTGTGCCTTAAATTATGTCGTTGTATGACTGATTTAGTAATTAAATTATCTTGCACCTTGGAATTGATGTGATGTGTGATTGGTTATTAGAACACTATTGCACCATTAATTATCATTAATGTTGTTGGTTTATCTAGTTAGTTTTGTACTTGATTGTGTTAGTGGGATGTAGACACCTCCTTATTCCTCAGAATAGTCGCCAACCCTAAGACGTTAAATGGTCAAAATCAATCAGATAAATCTTGGGCTTGAGCGTTTCTTATGTGTCTTGGAGGTCCTAACCTTGCAAGGGAGGTTGGGTGGGTAGTATCTTTATGTCATCTTTATGTCATCTTTATTTTATATTTATGTTATCTTTATGTTATCCTTATGTTATCTTATGTTATATTTATGTGATGAGTTGAGCGATTAAAAGTATTGACGATTCCAATTGATCATGATGAGTTGATCTTGCGTCACCATTTATGATGCTTGTTGATGATGTGTCCTTATCTAAATGTGATGATCTGTTGATTATGTGTCGTTACTGATTATGTTGTTGTGTTGGTTGTGATGTTATTTGATTACAACGATGAGTCTCTTATAATTTTTTAAATTATGATGTTGTTTGATTATACGTTGCTTGAATTATGTGTTGACGCTATTTTCCTAATGCTAAAAAAATAAAAATACCTAAGGTGCTTCTCTTTTCCTAGTCGTAACGGAGGGGTCGTTTTAGAGGCTTATCAAAGGTAAGCACAACTCTTTGTGTCAAATGTGTGATTTGAGCTTTCTATGTAAACAATTCCCGGAAAATGATATTAATAAATTGCATACCTCATACCGTTGTTTGTGAACTAGTATTTCCTTTATTAACAAATGCATCTAGTGGATGCCTCTAGTGGCACAAGAAGGAAAAATCCTTCAACCTTGAGATTCTATGGGAAAGGTACTATTATAATTTATAGTTAAAGATCTATATGACACTCACACAAGGATCTATGTGTCACTCACATTGTGCTAAAGGAGTGGATTCCATGGCCATTATAGGTGAATGCCAAGTTTTGGTTGAACAACAAAACAAGACCACTATGGAGAGAGTTTAAAATTTGATTCATTATTGTTAGGTTTGTACTTGTTCCTAAGCTTGGTGGAGTGACTTGGAAATAGAACAAGATTTATGTGAAAATAAAACAAGATCACTGTGGAGAGAGTTTAAACATTGATTAATTCATTGTTAGGTTTGTACGTGTGCCTCGAGCTTGGTGCAATGACTTGGAAATAGAACAAGATTTAGAGTTTCACATAAAACTTGGAGGCAAGTATAAATGAATTTATTCATAAAATTGTATCTCTTGATTGTGATTTTAATAAACTTTGGATGATAAAGTTTACACTAAAACATAAATTTTCAAGATGCAAAACCTCTTAAACCTACATTGGAACTTAAAAAAAGTTTATTTTCATGATCTAAAAATACATTGTGTAGCACCCTCCTATTCCATATGAAACCAAACATATTTTTTTCATGACTACATTATTCTACACGATAAGTCTAACACAATTAAGATGTTTCAAGAATAACTCAACTACATGATCATTTATTGAACAAGGATGTGAAAGTTTAGCTACTAGTTTTATGTGTGTTGATCTAATACTCAAGTTTCCTAGTAAATATTAATTAGAAGGTTATAATCAAAGAACCAATATACTTAAAGATTAAATCAATTATTTATTTTATAGTTGTTTTATAAGGTTACAATCTAAGACTAGTATAAAGGGTTAGAGGTTTAATTTAATTGGTCTTGATGCTAGAGTATTCTCCTCCAAAAACAAAGAGACCACGAATTAAATTATAGGGAAATATTAAATATGTTTTCCTCTAAGAGTTAAAAAAAAAAAACCTTTAAAATTTATATATTTTCAAGTATTAACTTACATTTTGACATTCAACTTACAATTGTTTATAAAAAAAAAAATTATAACCCACAAAATTAATACAACCAAAAAATTTACAACCCACACAATTAATACAACCAAAAACAACATAATAGACCTATGTTATTCATAATTTAGATCAGCGTTTTTTTCCATGGATAATTACATTCTATTTGGATAGAGCACATAGTTTGTGCTAAGGACTCAACCTTATTTACATGGCATTGTATTAACTTTTAGGTTGAGCTAAAAATTGCATTTTTTTTATTAAGTAATTACCGTGCTTTTAATGTAGTTTAAAAAAGTATTAACATTATATATTTTTTATATTCAAAGTCAATTATTAAATACATTAAATTTTACATTCTAATTGGATAGATCACATAGCTTGTGATGAGGAGTCAACCTTATTTACATTGCATTAACTTTTAGGTTTAGCTTCAACCTTATTTACATTGCATTGACTTAAACCTTATTTACATTGCATTCACTTTTAGGTTTAGCTAAAAATTGCATTTTCTTATTAAGTAATTACAGTGTTTTTAAACTAATTTAAAAGAGTGTTAACAGTATATACTTTTTATATCCAAAGTTCAATTATTAAATACATTAATCGAAAGTAGGTTATAAGAGCACTAACATTACATGGTCTTTATATTCAAAGTCCAATTATTAATTACATACATCGCAATCAAATCGATGATTTTATGAAATTATTAATCACATACTACCATTTAATTTTGTTGTAAACTTATG